>PVLD010014170.1:0-24186 GCA_004027595.1 Dinomys branickii
AAAAAAAAAAAAAAAAAGGCTGGTTAAGGGATCCCTGCTCACAAGAACCCAGCAAACTTGCTAACTACAGGCTATGTGGAGAGCATGCCTTTATTCACTCTGGACTGGCTGTGGGTGCAGATTTGGAAGCTGGATCTGAGAAGTGGTCCATGTGGCCAGGGCCTGAGAATGGTGGCTGGCATGGCTACTTGGCTCAGCCCCTTGCTCCCAGAACAGCAGCTTTCCAAGGATCACTGCTGCTGTAGCCAGGGTCTGAAGGATCACCATCTGTGGCCAGGAATCACAAGGCCATTCTCAGACAGGCACAGCAGGACCTCTGCATCTTCTTCACAGGCCCCCAAAGTAGCCTGGACTGGTGTGGGCAGGCTGGACTGTAGGAGACCAAGAGAGGTGGAAAAGGGCTTTGTATGCACTTCCTGTCATGCTTGCAGAGGGTGTTCAGAGTCAGTCTTTCCATTGAGTCACCAGACAGGGCTTTCCCAGTGTCCTGTGCGCACTGGTGGGTACTGCAGCCAGGTTCCCAGTTTTGCCAAGGATGCTGGGCGGGTAAAGCATATGGGAAGCCCTAGGGCCTGGCTAGGCTAAGACTTTCCTATAGTGACCCCAACCTTAAGAGGGCTGACTCGGGCTGCTGTTGCTGGCTTCACAGGACCAATCACAATACCATGGGAAGCCAAGGAAAAAGAGGGCCAATGCCCAGCACTCTACCCTGTGCTTTCACAGGGTCTCTAGCTAGTTCTTGCTTCCTGGGGGCAGTGGTGGCGTTCTTATATGATGGTGGCAGCCAGAAACACCCACAGAAAGCATAGTTTCTTTGTGGATGCAGGTGTGTGTGTATGGGGGGGCAGGCAGAGGGGCTGGATGGTGAGTGCAGACCCATCGACCATGACATACCCAGAGGGTAGTACGTGCAGGTAGAGGAGAGCCTACTTAGGATGGCAGCCACCCATGCCACCCTGGGTGTACCTGAGCAGAGTGTGTGGGGAGCTGCGGAAGCTCAGCTTCTAAACTGCCTATCTGTCCCACAGGGGATGGGGCTTGTGTCCTGCTTCGAGCACTAGAGCCTCTGGGGGGCCTGGAGACTATGCGGCACCTTCGTAGTACCCTCCGGAAGGGCACCATCAGCCGTGTTCTCAAGGACCGTGAGCTCTGCAGTGGCCCCTCCAAGCTGTGCCAGGCCCTGGCCATTGACAAGAGCTTTGACCAGCGGGACCTGGCCAAGGATGAGGCCATGTGGCTGGAACATGGCTTCCTGGAGCCCAGTGCACTGGCTGTGGTGGCAGCAGCCCGCATTGGCATTGGCCGTGCAGGGGAGTGGGCCCAGAAACCTCTGCGTTTCTACATCCAGGGCAACCCCTGGGTGAGTGTGGTGGATAAAGTTGCTGAGCAGGACACACAGGCCTGAGCAAAGAGCCTGCTTTGACAGGCTTTTTAATTGTTTGAAAGCCAAATAAATACTTGTTTTCTACAAACTATTGTTCATGTGCCTAACACAGCTCCCTGGCTAATCAGCATGTGTATGTGCTGTATCTTCCTCTAGGATGGGAGATCTAGGGGTCCTGTGTGTGTGGATCCCAAGAACAGTACATGCATACCCCTCACAGCAGGTTTAACTACCACCTGCCCTGAGGTGCTTCAGCCCAGGTGGGCCTAACCTTGGTTCTCAAATGGTCAGCTGATAGGTTAGCTGGGCCTGCTGGTGACATATGCAGGACTGTGGTAAGGACCAGGCAAGGAGATCTGTGGCAAGCTGAGAAGAATGAAGCACAGTGAACAGTGGCAGTGATGGATGAAGAGGCCCTGTGGGACAGGCCAGGCCCTCAGACCTCACATTGCTGTGGGCTATCAGAGGAGCATGGGAGGGTCAAACAAGTACTGCTGTACACATATTCCACGGCAGCCACATGGGGCAGGTGATAGGAAACACAGGTGGGGTTGGGAAGAGGGAAAGAACACCACAGCCCCTGTACATATGGAAGGGCTCATTTCACCATGACTCCTGGAAGTCCCCACGGCTCGGTGATGCTAAAGCTGTTGGAAGGACCAGATGAGAAATTAAGAGCAGAGCAGTGGCCCCACAACTACTGCTAAACCAGATGGAGTCACCTGCAACCAAGAAGACAGAGCCCTGCTGGCCTTCTACCTGTGCCATGCCTCAGGGATAAGAGGGCTCAGGCCTGGCATGGAGGGAGCCCCAGGGTAGAACAGACTAAGGCCCTCCCATACACTGCAGCAGCTTCTGCGTTGTCCTGGGCTCACGTGAGCAATGCCTGGAACACAGCAATGACAGGGTCCTCATGGGTGGTCACCACCAACACGCTGCGGAACTTGTCAAAGAGCATGAGCAGCTGGGAGCGCCGAGTGTTCTCATTGTACATGATCTCTTCCAGGTGGTGGCGGCCTCGGAAGTAGTGAAGCAGCCTAGGGAGACAGGGCATCCTGAGCCCAGCCTGTGGCTAGCCTCCAGGGGCCTCTCACAGCACCCTGGACCCCATGCCCACCAGTCCCCACTGCAGTGGTGGCCCTGCAGTGAGTCTGAGGCACAGCTGTTCAAACCCAGAGCCACCCAGGCCTGTGCCCCAGTGTTGGGGGGGGGCTGGCAGGCTTCCTTTTTCCATGCTATTGTGGCACCGAGTCCATTCACCACTCCAGTGGGGTTTGCAGCTGAGGCTGGCACAAAGGAGGCCTGGACCAGTGGCTTGGGAGAGCTGCAGATGTTTCTCTCAAGGGTCTGAAGTGAATGCTGACAACCTCCCAGATATATATATATATATATATACCCAGTGGCCCTCAAGTCAAGGTGAGGGTGACAGACTGTCAGGCCACTCTGACGCAGGGATCTTGGATGCCCTCCAACCCCAGGATAAAAAATCCTGGGTAAACCCCTGCCAAGTCCCATGTGGGTAAGAACTTGCTGCTGCCTCTTAACTAGTGACAAACATCCACAAGTACTGGGGTAACTCCCAAAGATGGGAATAGGCCTCCAGCTCAGGGTCCTGGCAATAGCCCACAGCCCCCACACATGGGTGGGTGGTGGTGCCTGCCCCTGCACAAACAGGCACCAGGAGGCACCTTCGTACCCCGTGACCAACAGCTGTAATCTGCACTTGTGCGTGTGGTCCTGCTGAGCATACCCCTTTCTACCTTTTGCCAGTTCTAGAAGTGGCCCCCACCTGGCAAACATGCGGAGGTCCTCAGGGTTCTGGGCTGCAGGCACGCTGAGGATGGCTGCCCGCTCATGCTCGGACAAGCTGGCCAGGAGGTTCTCTGTCATCCTCTTGTTCAGTGGTGAGTCTCCGCTGGGGAGTAGCTCTGCACTGGAGTTGTCCATGCTGGGGCTAGTGAGCGTCATGTCATCGCTGCTGGCTGTGAATAGGCACAGGTCAGGGTAGACTCCAAAATGCTAAGGGGGGGCTAGCAAGGGGAGAGCTAGTAGCCAGCCCACCAGGACACTGCAACGTGGGGTCCTCCCAGCACCCCAGCTGTACCATGTCCCCACCCAGGGTATGTTACCCCATCCCTGCCACCCTATCCCTTGGGAGTGTCACATGCCCTCTAGTGGCAGACCAGGGATGAAGCCTCAGGGGCCCTGAACAAAAAGCATGTGGAATCCTGCTCCCTCACCCACAGCATCCTGCAGGGTGCTCACATGAAGCCTAACGCTAAGGAGCACTTCCAAATCCTTAGCCCCTTGCCTTGTCCATGCTATGACCTGGCAAAAGGCCACCGCCTTTGGGGGTACATCATGGCCACAACAGCTCCTCCTACAAGTGAGCTGGGCTCAGGCTACCCTGTCTCCCCAGGCTGCTTCACTACTTCCGAGGCCGCCACCACCTGGAAGAGATCATGTACAATGAGAACACTCGGCCCTCCCAGCTGCTCATGCTACGACCTGGCAAAAGGCCACTGCCTTTGGGGGTACATCATGGCCACAACAGCTTCTCCTACAAGTGAGCAAGAGAGTCAAGGAGCCATGACCCTGGACAGCTCCAGTAAGGTCTCTGGTGCTAGGCAGGAAGGCATCTGACTTCAGGTCTCTTGAGCCCTTAGGCACAGAGATTCCAACTGTCCTTGGTGATGGCATGAAATCCTACTCTGACCTCAGGCTGGGGCAAGCGGTTACAGTAGGGGTGTGGTGAGCAACGGGCTGCTTCTGATTCCAGCAAGTCCCTAATGCGTAGTCCTGGAGCACAGTGGCTTTCTTCTCAGGACCAGGGCGGGTATGTACATGTACCAACTCCCCACAGTAAATGTAACCATTGTGTACTACAAATGTATGCTAATAAAAACTTGAAAATAAGCCCTATAGGTGCCTCATGAGTGAGGGATCTCCACAGGGAACATTCAGACAGGTATGTGTATGCAGGCAGAGGTATACACAACATGCCATGTGAGGACACCTCTGTCACTCCAGTAGTGCCCATGTCAGGCTTTCTGGCTGCCACCCCCAGTGTCTCCCCTAACTGCCAGACAGATGCCAGGGGTGGGATCCTACTTGGGGAGCCAAAGCTTAGGGCGTTGGGCGTGCTGAGACTGCGGCTGCCAACCCGGGCAGTGAAAGGAACATCATCCTCCCGTGGGCGGGGCTCCTCTTCACTAGGTGAGGCCATCAGGCAGACATAGGTGTGCAGCTGGATGAGGAGCCGGCGCTGTAGCATCCATACCACCATCTGAATGAGCTGGGTCTGCAGGCAAGCAGCATGAGTCAGTGAGTGAGGCTGGCTTCCCACCCCAGCCCCAGCCCCTTCCCAGGGCATGATTTCACAGTCTCCTGGAAGAGCAGGACCTGGATGTAGAAGCCCCTGTGTCCTGCCTTCGCTAAGCTGACTTCCTCTAAATTACCCTGCTCTGCCTTTCTTCCCTTTGACCCACTGGGCCTACTGCTGGACCCAGCTTCCAGTCCACTGCCAGGGCAGTCTATACACTTCAGAAAGAAGCTGGGGGCAGCTACCCTGTGAGCAGCAACTTGGATCTACCTGAAAGTCTGTCCTGGGCCACACAGGTGGTTCCGGAAGGAAGCTGGTGAAGGGGATTCCCTGGTTGGGTGTGAAGCTATTATAAGGCACCTCAAGGCTGGGCTCTCCATGTTTCTCTAGGTTAGACCTGGGGGAGCCCCAGTACCAATGACTAGTACCTCCCAGACACAGACATGGGAAACAAGGTGGGTACTGAGGGCCCCAGGGTTATCTGGGAGGGTCCACAAGGAGCTGCTGACCAGGGTCACCTCCTGGGAGGGGGCCGGGTTAACTGGGGAGAGAAGTGGGGGATATACACACTAACCCTAGTCAAAACTAAGTAAAACTTGAAAGACTGCAAAATAACTACACAAAATGAAATTAAGAAGTAAAGAAAGGCTGGGTGTGGTGGTACACGCCTATAATCCCAGCACTCAGGAGGCTGAGGCAGGAGGAGCGCTACAAGTTTGAGGCCAGCCTGAGCTAAAAAGTGAGTTCAAGGCCAGCCTGAACTGCATGTGAAACTCTGTCAAAAAGACAAAAAAAAAGAAAAGAAACAAAAAGAAATAAACCAAGGACCTTGGCATCATGGTGCACACCTGAAATCTCAGCTACTCAGGAGAGTGAGACAGGAGGATCACAAGCTCAAGGTCAGCCTGGGCAATTTAGCAAGACCCTGCCTCAAAAAAAAAAAAAAAAATTTAGCCAGGCATTGTGGCACACACCTACAATCCTAGCACTCTAGGAGGTTGACACAGGAAGTTTGAGCCCAGCCTTAACTATATAACAAGAACCTATCTCAAAAAAACAACAGAATGGTCCAGTGGTGGCACACGCCTGGGACCTTAATTCGAGCACTCACGAGGCTAGCCATGAGTTTGAGGCCAGACTGGGCTGCACAATAAGTTCAAGATCAGCCTGAACTACACAATAAGACCTTATTTCAAAAAAATGAAACAAACAAAGCAATAAATAACAAAACAAAACAAAGCCTGGGATATATCTCAGTATAGAGTGCCTGCCTAGCATTTGTGAAGCCTTAAGTTCAATTCCCAGTACCATAAGAAAACAAGGGGCTTGACTATATGTCCTAGACTATATGTCCTTGGGGCCTGGCAGAACTTAACCTGGCTCTACCCAGCCCCTGATAAGGTTGGGGCTGCTGCTCAGGCATGGTCTGGAAAATCCCTCCCATTATGCAGACCACTTGGAGGCTTTACTAAGATGGGAGCACCGCCAGCCCCTCCCCCATGCTGTTCAGGAGGGCGCAGATGCAAAGTGTGTCTTATTCAGCTGGCATGACCTGGCATGGTTCCTGGAATCTAAAGGCTCTATAAAAGATGACATTTAGAACTCTGTCACACTCAGCATCTAAATGAGCTGAGAAACCAGGATCTTATTTTCATTCACAACTTGAGAAGGGAAAGGGTTTGATTTTAAGGACTGATTTTGCCTGATAGATCTGGCACTTAGTAAGATACTTTGTTTTTGGAGACAAAAATCCAGCCTGTCTCTTACACCTGGCCGTGTTATCTGGCCTTCCCTGAGTTCCCCTCACCCACAGTCTAGGCTGTCAGTGGAGGGGAAGGGCAAAGCCCAGAGTTTCCCTATCACTGTCTCAACAGGAGCCCATGAAAAGTGACACTTTGTGGCCCAACGGGAAGCCACCAACAGCAAATTTATCCTCTACACTGCAGGAGGTGCTGACAAACCTACCCTCAACCTGCCTATTGCAGGCCACTGGGTAGATGCTGACCCAGGGTGGCCCTCTGCCAGTCCTCTTGGATGAGGAGACTTCAGCGCCCAGTGACTCCAGAGTATACAAACACTGCAGCCCCTGAATGCCAGGGGGAAGGGGGCAGGAGTCAGGCCCTCTTGGAGAGCAGGACCCAGGCTGGGTAGAAATGAAGTTGCCTTTCTGTCCTCCATCTGTGGGAAACCCCCCAGGCCCAGAACAGGATTCTGTCAGCCCAGGAAAGGCCAGTGCTCTCCCACCAAGCTTAACTCAGTTCTAAGTCCATGGATGCCCACTACAGCCAAAGTGGCTCTGTGGATGGCAGTGAGTACACCAGTGCTAGGTTCCTAACCAGCAGTTGGCTCCTGGGTCACCTGCCAGGTACACAGCACCTGCATAGCAAGTTCCCCAAAATGAAAGCAACTGGGGATCCTTGGCTCATGGATGGACAGCCAGGCAGCTGGTACCCAATCCACTTTGCACACCACACACCAGGCTCCTGGGGCTTCTACAACTCACCTCCTGCACAGGGGGGGCCAGAGGGTTCCTGAACTCCGACAGGGAGACGGGCAATGAAAACTTGGCAAGGACGGACGGCAGGTCATGAGATGGGAACTGGCGGGAGAACTGCTCAGCCAGCGGAGAATACCTGGGCACAGCGAGACAGTGAACAGCCAGGAGTGCCTAGGATCAGCCAGACTAGTGGGCACACCAGGCCCACCACAGCACTCTTACCACAGGCCCCAGGGGGCAGCAGAGAATTGCAGCATAGTGGGTGGGCCAGGGTGGGCAGGAAAGACAGAGCAAGGTGAGTGATGAGGCAGAGCAGGGCAGGCTCTCTGGTGGACAGAGCCCCAGTGGCAGGGCATGGGGCACCCAGAATCCCTCTGATCCCAGGTAGGCACAGGTGCCCTGACACGGGGAGGGCTACACAGCACTGAGCCAGGTCAGAATCAGGATTCGGGCACGGCAAAGGCCAGCCCCTTAGGCTGACGTGGGAGGCTGGCCTCAGCGGCCCACAGAGCCTCTGGTGCCTGGCCAACTGGGAGCACCGCCTGCAAGGCCATGCTGAGCTCGCCCTTCCCCACTCCAGGCTCCCACCCCTGGCCACTAGTGTACTCACGAACACACGCTGGCATTGGGAGACAGCACATAGACATTGTTCTCACACAGTGGGTAGATGATGACAGCTTTGCCCCAGTACACCAGGTGAGCTGCAAGCTGGAAAACCTGCAGGCCAAGGGAGTTGGAAGGACTGAGCCTGGGAAGCTGTGGCTGCTCTGCCCTGGGAAGTGGCCCAAAGCTCACACAGCACAGACCTTGTGGCTGTGGCTCTCCATCCTTCTTCCTGATTCAGGTAGCACCTTACCACTCTCCCACCGGCACGCTGGGCAGAGCTAGTGCAGTGTTTCCTGCCTGTGCTCAAAGTATCAGCTTTTTCATCACCGTCGCCTGTGCTGTATGATACCACCATTTCCCTGCCAGGGTCCTAGCTCCTTCTTTGTTTTTGCTTTTTGAGACAGGGTCTCGTTCTGCAGGTCATGCTGGCCTTGAACTCACTATGTAGCCCAGACTGGTCTCAAACTTGGGATGGTTCCCTTGCCTCGGCCTCCTGAGTGCTGGGATTACAGGTGTGCAGCACAACGCCCAGCTTGTCCTGGCACTTTCTGAGGAGCAGCACTGTCTGTCCAACTCAGAGAGCAAGCCATGAGCAGGGCAGATCAAGCTGAACAAGGGGCCTGGCTGAATGCCCCAGCAGAAGCACACCCCTCTGACATTCACCACGACCCCAGCATGGCCTCTCCCAAGCAATAATGGCTGTGACGTCACTCTGTATACTACCCTTGTTCACCCAAAGGTCCCACACTCATCCCTGTGTTCCCATCTTTCCCTAGAGAACACCACGCATCCTGCTTTCCTGGGCCCTTGGCCACCAGGAGATACAGACAGACAAATATGCCAGAAACCCTCTCCAGGGGCAACCCCAGAGTACTCCTAGCTCATGAGGGAGGCCAAGCCTAACAGCACAGCACTGTAGTCCTTCATAAGGTGTGTGACATCCCAAGTGGCTGGCATTTCTGACTGTGTCACCTACTCTGTCTTCTCAATAGGTGGGCCTCCATAGTGGTGAGTCACCCTGCCTGGCCACAGTGCCTGCTATGCTGCTAAGGACACATCTATGTTCTCAGCACACAGGACTGCAATGGCACCATCAACCCAAACACTGTGGAAATGAACATCAGGGAAGGTCCCACCCTGTCTTTCTTCTTGCTCAGTCCAAGGGTCAGACATGAGCTCTCAAGCAGAGACATGCCCAGCCCCCAGCTGGTTTAGTGGTCTTCAATCCTCAGGTTTCTCTGCCCCTCTAAGAGGTTTTCCTCAAGACAGCCAGAGCACCGTTCTGGAGAGTACAAGTCCAAAATCAGCGTCACAGGGCCAGATGCAAAGTGCTAGCACAGCTGTGCTCCTGAGGCTCAAGGAGAGAATCTGCCCATAGCTCTCCACTGGCTGGTGTCCCTTGGCTTGCAGCCACATCACTCCAGTCTCTGCCTCTGTGGTCACATCACTTCCTTTTCTGTAGTCAAATCTCGCTCTGCCTCTCTCTTAAAAGGGCTCTTGTGAAAACATTTAAGGCTCACCAGTATAATCTTGCCATCTTAAGATCCTTGACTTCCTAACATCTGCAAAGTCCCATGTGAGGCCACATCCATAGATCCTGAGGATTAGGTTGTAGATGTCTCTGCAGGCCATCATTCAGCTGGCATGTGTTTTACCAGTATGATGGGACATGCTTGAAGTCCCAGCTACTTGGAAGGCTGAGACAGGAGGATCACTTGAGTCCAGGAGTTCAAGGTCAGCTTATGCAACATAGTGAGACTGTGTCTCAAATAGTAAACATATCAAATAATGTATAAAAAAAAAGAAGAATGTATACACACACGTAAGAATCTAGATGATCTATAGCAGTTACCTCTGGGTTATGAAACTGTAGGGACTTTATAATTTGTGTAATATTTGAATGTTCATAAAGCGTTTTTTGGTACTAGGGTTGAATGAGGGCTGTACCTGCTAGACAAGCACCCCACCCGAGCTGCACCCTTAGTCCAGTTCTGAGAGAGAGGGAGGGTCTCACCAAGCTGCCCAGACTGGCCTGCAGGTTGCAATCCTCCTCCTGCAGTGCTCAAGTAGCTGGTATTATAGGTACACGCCGCCATATCTGGCAATTATTTTATCAGGACAAAAAGATTTTCACCCTCTTTGAGGTGAGATGGACATGAGTGACTTTAAACCTGAGGTTGCTGCTCCTCATAGGGCCAGAACTACCACTGCTTCCCATAAAACATCTATAGGAAACAGCAGTCCCAGAGGTTGCCAGGGTAAGCCACAGCGGCTGGACCACAGAGGGTTTCCACACAGATACACCAGCAGCAAACCCTGACTGGTGCCAGTCCAGCAGGGAAAGGGGTACAGAAGGAAACAACATCAAACCGCTTCCTCTAGCCCAGGCAAGGCAGGGCCGGAAAGTGAAGGGAACATCAAAGGAACACCAAAGCTTTATCCAAGGGACTCTGACAGCAGGGGTGAGGCACATGTCCAGCACAGACCCATCAGCCAGCTCAGTCAAGAGTGGCTAAATCCCTTCAAAGCTTTAAATAGGACATATAAACACTCACACTTATCTACCATGGCCAGTATGGTTAGAACAGATACTATGATCCCTTATTCTGCAAGTGGAAAGTTCTGGTCCTATGGATGCTACAAAGCAGGCTGTGGTCATTACTGGATCCTGTCCAGCTCCAGCTCAGGAAATTAGATTGAAATATCAAAGTTGGAACCTGGGACCAGGGCTATAGCTCAGTGGCACAGCGCTTGCCTGGTAAGCATGAGGTCATGAGTTTGATTCGTGATATAAAAAAAAAATAGTTGGAACCTGCTAAGTACCCTCCCACAACAGATAAAGGGTCATGCGTACAGAAAGAACTCATTCTGAACAAGAAAATCAAAAAAGATACTTGAAAAATAAAGCCAGAGTATCAGGCCTAAGAAGCAAAGTCCACCAGCAATGCCAGTGCCTCCCTTGGACAAACCTCACAGATTCCAACAGAGCCCGGAAGCTCAGCTGGAGAGCTGCTCCTCAGCCATTTAAGGCTGCTACCACCTTGGTCTTTAGGGAGACTTGGTTTCAGGGCAGGCTTCTGCTGCCCCCAGGTGGCCAACTAGCACACACCACCAGATTCTGGGTCTTTTACCAAAGGCACCAACCTAACCCTGGTCCTGCCCTCAGGTTGTCACTTGGACAGCACCCACAGCCATAGCCAAGGTTGCCTGATTAGGTCCCTTGCCACCAGGTGCTTCTCGTGTTTTTCCTCCCCTGCCCCCACCACACACATGAAATAGATCCATGGCCAGAGGACAGCCGACAAGCACACAACTCACAAGAAGGTGGGTGGTATCTTATACAAAAAATAGCAACTAGTGCATGTGCAGGCGCTAGGGTGAGGCTACAGCTCAGTCCTGGCTCAGGTTCAGAACTCACGTAAACTTCCAGGGGCCGGGGATATAGTTCAGCGGCACAAGCACCTGCCTGGCAAGCATAAGGTCCTGAGTTTAATCCCCGGTACCAACATACAAAAGAACAAAATAAAAGAACTCATGTAAATTTCCACCTCTCACTTCAAGCGTGCTTGCTCATGTGCCACTGTGAGACTCCCATGAGCTTGCTGACATCCTGCACACTCCTATCTTTCCCATACACCCCAGCTGTGGTGTTCCATTCTCTCGAGTTCTGCCCAGTGCAGCAGGCACCTCTCCTTTCTCCCATGGCTCACCTTGCCTCACCTCCCCTTCCCTCCCATGGCTAGCTCACCAAGCCAGCCCTGCACCCAGGTCTGACTTAGATGCTAAAATCTGAAGCCACTCTAGGAACCGCCCAGGTCCATGGCAGACTGTAGAGTAGCTCTCAAATGGACAGAGACCCTGGGAATGTGGCATAGCTGATGGGCTGCTTTACTCAGGGGCTGCCTCCTGTGATGCACCCAGGGGCCACTCCCTTCTACTCATCCAGGTCCCCAGGGCCCTACCTGCAGCAAGGCCAGATCAGCATCCTGGGCCAGCTGCTGCAGGTTCTTCACCGCAGATGTGGTCTTGATCACGCGCACCAGAGCTGGGGAACAGTCGACGGGCAGCTCACTCAGCAGGGACTTCTCGTCGCTGAGCAACAACAGGGCGTGGTATGGGCTGGGGGCAGAATCACAGGTGGTCAGGACACGCAGGATCTCAGGGCCCCTCAGACCAAGTATGTTCCTGGCACATATCAAGGCATAGCTAGGGCACATAGGCACTGAACTGCGGAGAGGCTAAGAGAGGAATCAGAGAGAAAAGCATAGTGTGTCCAGGGGCATTTATACAACTTGCAAGGATTACTGTTACTTTTTGGAAAAAATAAATTAGCACAAAACTGGGAGGCCCTGAACACCTGACTCCATATCCCACCTCTGGCCTTGCCCAGTACACATTTGCTAACTGAAGTTATACATGAATCTTTCCTAAGGAAGCAGTCTCCAACAAGGGAAAAACAAAATCCGCTCCACAGACTATAAATAGAATTACATAAAAATGTGCTTAGCAAAGACTCTGGGAAGGAAGGCATCTGACTTGGAGCATAGATAGGGAAGAAGGGAGGAGGACCAGGTAGTACTTTGTTTTTTGTGTCCAGATTCCTTCCTTTTTTCTTTCCTTTTTTTTTGGGCAGGGGGACACTGATGACAGAACTGGGGGCCTTCACACAATGAGCTGCATCCCCAGGCCTTCTTTTTATTTTGTATTTTGAGACAGTCTCAGTAAATTACCAATTGCAATCCTCCTGCTTCAGTCCCACAGAGGGCTGGGGTTATAGGTATACATCACCCATGCCTGGCAGGGTTTTTCTTTTTTTTTCTTTTTGCAGCACTGGAGATCACATCATGATAGGCAAGCGCTCTAGCACTAAGCTAGATGCTCAGGCCCAGATTTCTTTTTTCTTTGTTTTTTGAAACAGGGTCTTGGTATGTAGTTCAGGCTGTTCTTGAACTCACTATGTAGTCCAGGATGGCCTGGAACTTGCAGTAATCCTCCTGCCTCAGTCTCCTGAATGCTAGGATTATAAGTATGTTCCATCACACCTGGCTAGGACTCTAGTTAAGAAACTGAGATTCTGCCAGGCATGGTGGTGCACACCTGTAATCCCAGCACTCAGGAGGCTGAGGCAGGAGGATCATTGCAAGTTTGAGACCAGCCTGGGCTACAAAGTGAGCACAAGGCAAGCCTGAACTATATAGCAAGACCCTGTCTCAAAAAGACAAAAAGAAAAAAAAAAGAAAGAAAGAAAGAGAAACTGGGATTCCAAGATTTCTGACCCAAGTGCAGAAGATCATGGGGCAACAAGCACCATGAAGATAAACCCCCCAAAGCCCACGCTTGTCCCCTTGGTCAGCCACACAGCCTTCCCAGCAGGCTGCCCTGCTTAGACCCAAGGGAAGGACCTTGGCAGAAAGCCCCACTCACCCAAGTGGTGCTGGGAGAGCTCACAGAAAATCTGGAATGGGTCATTTCTAGACAGAAGTGGATATAAAAATCATGTGTTTTTCTTAATAACTGTGGCAAGAAGAGGAAAAGAGACTTCTGGAATAGAACAGGTAATGGCTCAGCAGCCACGGCCCTTGCAGGGAGTATGCAGATGGGGCTGGTTCTCACCGGATGGCTTTCAGGCTCCGCTCAATGGCCTCAGGAGGGATCAGGCTCGAGGAAGCATAGTGGATCTTGTGGGGCAAGCAGAAGCTCACTTCTAGCCAGCTGTTGATATGGAGTCGCACCACACCAGATGTACACAGGCTGCAGAGAGAGGGCACCATTACCAGTTCATACAGGTACAGTATGATGACTTTTTGGGTTTTTTTTGTGATGCTGGGGATTGAACCCAAGGCAAGAACTCTACCACTGCCACATCTCCTGCCTCTACCATTTCACATGGGAACTTTCTTTTTGTCTTTTTGAGACAGGGTTTCACTACGCAGTTCAGGGTGGCCTTAAACTCAGCGCAGGCTAGCTTTGAACTCATAGTGATCCTCCTACTTCAGTCTCCCAAACGCTGGGATTATAAGCGTGCGCCACCATGTCTGGTGTAAGAACTGTCTAAACATATGCACAGATCACAACACCCCATTCAACAGTACTGTCCCACCACACTGCCCTTGGCCACAAGCTCTTGTCCCAGATGCCCCAGGGCTCCTTCCTTCGTTCCTTCAGTCTCGTGTCACTTTCTCAGGGAGGCATCCCCTGGCCCCAGGCCCCACCAGTACTCTGACCCCTCTGCCTGCACTCTTGCCCTCATCCCCAGATCGTGGGATGCTGTCTGCTGTCTAATGCTGTCTCCCCGACCACAACGTGATCATGAGAAGAGGGTGGTGGGTTATGTTCCCTGTTCATTGCACCCTGGCGTCAAGTTTTAGACATGAGGTAGCACTGAGAAGCGTGACAGGAGTAGAGGAAGGAAAGGGACCCAAGGAACAAGCTGTACTCCCATGTGCACTGTCTTGCTTGCCCAGGAAGCCTATCCCTGAGAACAGGCTCCTGTGTGGCCTTGCCAGGAGTCCCTGAGGGACTATCCCCAGGAGGAGGAGCCAGCCCTCAGCCAGACAGTCCCTGTGCTAAGTGCCAACAGTACTTGGTAGATGACATGAAGGAACTGGAAATGCTCAGGCAAAGCCCCTGCAGCTGGTCCTCAGTTTGCCTCCAGGCACAGGTGGTGGTGAGGAAATTCCTATGCTAGGAAATTCCTAGCCTAGGAAATTCCCATGCTCCCTTCAGCCTGCCTGGCTCAACCAGGCTGGAAGAGTTGGGGAGGCACTCACCCTCCTCATCCTGGTAGGCAATGCTCCACAAGGCCTCCTGGTGATAACTGAGTTCTCAAACAGCAGTAAAGCACATATCAGTTCTTCTCCAAGCTGCCAAATTTCTACCACGCCTCCCCCATCATGTTTCCTCTGTTTGCTACCCGCCACCAGGAGAGCAGCCAAGATGTGCTTTTCCCATCACTCCCTGACCCTGACTCTACTATTCCTGGCTCCTAGACACCCACATTCAGCTAAGTGTGGAGCAGGCTAGCAGCTTCAGGAGGCGTGGCAAGGAGCTCTGCCTGCCCCAGGTCAGAAAGTACAGTCCTCCCTCCTGCACCCACAAACCGTCCTTACAACTGCTTCCCTGAAACCTCAAGCCACAGAATAACAGCCCAAGCTTCCCTCAGGTCCTCTGGAGGCCTAGCAGTGGCTGTGGCCAGCAGTTTAAAATGCAAAAACAAGTCTTTATTCGCTCAAGCAGGGAACAGGCAATGGGGAAAGAAAACATAAAACACACCTGTGACCCCAGTGACACTTCAGCACCCCGCGGACGCCGACCGCTGGCTACTGCAAAGTGCCCCAGGGCTCCCCAGCTCCCCTTGCGTTCTTCCTCTGGGGCATCTGAAAACTCACGCCTGTTTCTCCTAAGGCCTCAGCAATGCCAGGAAAGGGTGCAGGGGAGGGTGTGTGCAGGCCGTAGTTGAGTCTAGAGGGTAAAGGATTGTCTAGTCCTTCAGGGAAAAACACATGAGAAGCTTTGGCAAGTGTCAGATGGGTTTCCAAAGGAGAGTACTACTCTTGTTTTCCTTTAAACATGGCTGAGGATGCATAAGACCTGCACCTTTCTTTGGCCAAGACCTTTGCTAGGTAGAAAGCTCATAGCAAACCCTGACAACACAGCTGAACCTCGTAAGACTCAAAGATTGCACCATGAGAGATTTGTCCAGGGAACCAGATTAGATGTTCAACTTGACTAAGCAACAACTAAGATCCTAGCATCCACATATGAAATGGAAGAGGAACAAGGGAAAAGAAGGTCCCATGTGCTGTGCTATAGCTTTCTCCATCGAAACCACTGGGTAGGCTCTTCCACTTAACTTTACACATGGTCAAAAAGGCGAGTCAAGGGCTGGGGACACAGCTCAGCGCCACAGCACCTGCCTGGCAAGCGCAATGTCCTGAGTTCAATTCCCAGTGCAAAAAACAAAACAGAACAAAAACAAACCAAAAAAGTCAACTAAAAATAAAAATCCTTCTACTTTCTTTATAGTTCATTTTATTTGTACTTGCTGGTCCTTCTATTTTTGAACTGTCTCATTTATGGTGCAGCTTAAGGTAGCTGCTGGAACAACAGAGAACCAGAATTAAACACCATTAAACATGGACTCTTATCATTTCCAACACAGCAGTTTCTGCTTCGCCAGGGAGCTCAGCAAGGCTACACGCAGCAGACTGACTGAAAGGTGCTGAGGCTCCCAGCACTGTTTCAGATCCCACTCAGCTACTCCCAGCTCCCATTTGGGTGGAAAGGCCAGGACACCCACATTCAGTTAAAGTGTATGGCTACACCTGCTGCTAATGCTATCTTCCTGACCACAGCACACTCGTGAAAAGAAGCCTTGTATGGGGCTTCCACTCAGCAGCACTGGCAGAAACATTTAATGATAAACTGTACGGAACACTTGAAACTGGAAAGAGTTACAGAAAAAAGCACAAGTGGAGGGTGCAGGTATGTGCACAAGAGTAGGGGGACTGGGACAGACTCCATGGAAAGCCACAAACTGCCAGCTATGGTGAAAAGGAAACCAAGGGGACATTAAGGTCTTTGTAGCATCTGCCCAGCTCAGACATATCTGCTATCCCTACGTCAGCTGACTTTGGGTCTCCAGACCATGGTCTGGTTCACACTGCAGAGGGGAAACACATCCATGTTGGGTTCCATGTGGACTTCGTTTCACTCTCCCAGCACCTGTTCACCTACCAGACTTTTCCCTCTGAACACTATGCCCTGAGGATGGTGCCCCGTTATGAACTAACCAAGCTCTAAACTCCGTAGTGTGAAGACACTGAGGGGCCACCACCAGGAACACTCCAAGGGCCATTTATAGGCCTGGACAAGTCTGGAGCACACCAGGAGGAAAGCTCACTGGGAATGTGCCTGCCTGAGCTCCAGCCTCCAGCTCTGGGGGAAGCCCATAAATCCCTCACAGCAAGAGGGTAAGTCAAGAGCCACACTCAAGTTTGTCAAGAACAGGGAGGAGAAAGGTTTGGACTTGTTTTATAAAGTCTGCAGTTTTAAGACTCAGGGGTTTGGACCCTCATTTCCTGTAGTTTCTACATCTAATTTCAGGATAGTTTGATCTGAAAACAACTCTGTAGGAAAACACTGTTCCTCAGGCTTATCCACATCTCATGCAGCCAGGAGAGCCCACCCCAGTCTGTGACAGGAGATAGACACTCCTGCAAGAGTCTAATGTGCTGATGCAAAGATGATGCAGAGGCAGAGCTCTCTTATCTTTCACACCCAGGACGGACTGCACACATGCTTATCCAAGTCCCCTCATGTTTCAGCACCTGAGAAAGAATGTCAACTCCCAACTTGCAGCTAGTAACTGAAAGTTTACTTTTTGGTTGTTGTGGTCATGCTCTTCCCATCCTAGGACAGAGCCTTGTAACACTGTCCCATATACTCTGCATCACCTGGTTACACACAAGGGCTGGGCTTCTTACTACTTGTGGTGGGATGCTACCTGACTCAAGGGGTATCAGTGGGCTATAAGGGGCTTACCATGAAATTTTCAACAGAAACTTATATTCTTTATATTCAAATGCATTTTTGGACATAGGGACTGTATCTTTTAGAATACTTGTGGCAACATCACAGGCCCAGGCTTGCTCCAAACAATTGGCAGTGTAAGACTGCACACTAAGCACTACCCATCTAGCCACACCCTGGACAGTATTTTCTAAGCTCTGAGCTTGCCAGACTTGACCACAGGTCCTGTTAACTTACAGAACCAATCAAGAAACCAATTCTTCACTTCCATGGAACCTACATCATTACTTCTGCCACTACACAATCCTTCAACCATCACTGGACAAGCTGTGGTCTTTTTTTTTTTTTCTTTTTGTCTTTTTGAGACAGGGTCTCGCTATGCAGTTCAGGCTGGCCTTGAGGTCACTTTGTAGTCCAGGCTAGTCTCGAACTCACATCAATCCTCCTGCCTCAGCCTCCCGAGTGCTGGAATTACAGGTGTGTGCCACAATGCCCAACTTGTGAGGGTCTTTCACATACTGAATACAAGGGCTGTGTTGGAGAAAGTGAGGAGACATCCATGCCCTCCTGGAAGATGCAATTTAGTGGTCACATGAATGAGGGAGATGCTGTCACTGAGGTCACAGAGCTCTACAAGGGGAGAGATGCCCCAGCATCTCTGGGACAGCTGGAATAGTCTCCTAAGGGATTTACATTTCCAGCTTATGTTCACAGATGTTTATGTCCCAGGGAGCAAGGCTACCAGTCTACTTGGCCAAACTATAACCCTGGTTTGTAATTAAAATAGCATATCCAAAACAATTCCTTTGAAGCAGCCCACTCCAATTTTTTTAATCTCATTAACTCTGACAGCTTCTTGTATTTCAGTTTTTCTCTGAGAAAACCTTTCCAGGGATCTGGAAGAAAGTCACTGTCAGAAGAAAGGCTGTATTCTCTGCCACTTGATCAATATTGTTCACTTAGTCTCCCCTCTTAGCACAGCTGGGGCAGGCTCTGAAGGCCAACCACAGACCTAGTGAATTAAGCATGGAGAGAAGGCCATAGGCCAGAGGGCTCTTGAGTAGCTACAGCGCTACAGCATCAGGAAGGGGCAGGTGCAGGGCAAGATGCCAGCACCAGGACTGGCTAGGGTGGGAGCCACTGGGAGGAACACAATCCCGGACACTAACGAACAGGATTCCGAGGCAGGGGAAGAACACCAGAGAAAGCCTGGGACCCTTTATCACCAAAGTTCCAACTTTTGTCCTCCTCTGAACTATGCAACCCACTAGATGACCCTTGGTCACCTCAAGCTCTGAGCAGCTATCCCACAGATCACAGAAGCAATCAGCTGGACAAGATTCTGTCAAACCTTGCACCAGAACCTAAACCTAAGAAATCGCAGTCCATTCCTCCTTTAGAAATAAAAGCCACTGGCTTGGTTTTTCATTCTAGGTTAGCCTGAATTTTGCTTGCAGTTTAATTCTAGTTGAGGCACACAGATTCCTACTCAGAGTAAGGTGACAGTTGGCAAGGAAGGGATTTCTGATACCATCCAATTGAAGATGAGAAGTCAACAGTTCTCACTGCAGAGAAAATGTGAGACAACGTGGAGAACACAGACATGGTCCCATTACAGGGGCCACAAAGTTCCTGCTTTGGGTCAGGAGTGAGGCTGTACTGAGGAGTCCTTCAGAGCAGAAAGGGCAGAAAACCAAAGCAGTCATTTGGCAAGGGCTGTTGCAGGCTGCTCTGACATCTAACAACTGGGAGGCCCACACCCAGGTCACCAAGGAACGAAGAACTACCATTCCAAGTGGTATCAGAACTCCCTCATTGATAAGGTACTTGTATTTCCCTGTAAAAGAAAAGGAACTTAGAGATCTGAGCCAAGCACCCACAAAAATAAAAACAGAGATGGTTCAAAGATGTGAAGAGATGCATAAATGCATTAAGATAACATAGGACCAAGATATCATCCTCCTTCTTCTATATCAATTAAAATTCAAAAGTTCACCAAGGCCCAGTGTTGATAAAGCTAAGGGGAAAGGCACCTCATGTATTGCTGGTACCGACGTAAAGGGATGCAAAACTCCCAAAAAGAAACACATCAATATTACACATGCATTTTACCCACTGATAATACTTTAGAAAATTATCTTAGGGATACAGAGGCACATACATTAATTAGCACACATAAATGCCTAAGTAGCTCATCTAATAGCCACCAAAGGCCGCAACCAATTAAATGCCCAAGAGAAGGGGCTATGCAGCCAAAAAAAGTCCTTACTAATACACTGTTGAACAGCAAAAGCAAAGGGCAAACAGTATGTGTACTGGGCTCCTACTGTGTAAAAGGAAAAGCAAGTCTGTGTGCCTTCAGCCATCTGTGAGGGAGGACAGGTGACAGCTGCCTGCTGGGACGTGTCCTGCCAAGGTGCAACAGGAAAGACATTTGACACAGACTTTCAAACTAAATGAATATGAGACCTTTCCAAAAGCTGCAGTTAAAAAAAAAAAAAAAAAAAAAGGAGTAAGCCAGGTGTGGGGGCTCACGCCTGTAGTCCCAGCACCTGGGAGGCTGCACAGAGTCGCCGGAAGTTGGAGGCCAGCCTGGGCTACACAGAGTTCAAAGCCAGCCTGACCTACATGGTGAGATCCTGCCTCAACAAAACAAAAGAAAACACTTTTTGTGTGGTGCTGGGGATCCAACCTAGGGCCTTAAAAATGCTGATAGTGACTATTGCCAGATTGGAGTTACAAGTGATTTTCTTTACCATCTTCTAAGCTTCCTGTCTGTAATGAGTATTGTCATTGAAACTAGAAAAAAAATCTTAATCTTTTATACAATCTATACAAAACTGTCACTGCTCAGACCACACTGGGCCATGGACACGAAAGCTCACCAAGCACATTTCTCAGGTCAAGCCCACCTTAAGGGGAATTTGGAGAAAGGGGAAAATTCACTGGCAGGATACAAAACCCCACGAAGGCCTGGGAGGCGCACCCAGTGGATATATGGCCAAGGCAAACGTGGGGAAGCAGGAGGTACAGAAGGGTGGTGAAGGCAGAGAAGCCAGAAGACACAGAAGATGCCCCAGGTCACAGGGGAGTCGGAGGGACTGGGCTACATCTGCGCCGAGGAGAAAGGCCTGTGCCAGATATGCCGCCTGGCTAACAAAGTGGCCCCTTAGCTACAGGTGACAAGGCACCCCAAGCACAGGTCCAGGCAGGCTATTAGTGAACACCCACCCCTGACTGTAGCTTCAGGGCCAGGAAGATGCCTCAGCACTAAGATTCAAGGGCACCCAACAGTGGTCAGCAAAAAGAAAAGGTCTTCTTTGCTGGCCCACATTTAATAAGCTGGTGCTCGGTCATAATATAATCAGATCAAAGTGAGGTTGTCTTGGTATCCCCAACGCTGCCTGGCCTTCCACACCCAGTGGCCCAACTCAAGCTCCCCTACAGCACAGAAAGCACAGCGGCCCCCAACTGCACTTGCTACGTCTGTTTCCTCGAGGCTGCGGTGGAGCCAGTGTCACTTGGTGGAGAGGTGCCCAGAACTTGGCACTGTATAATGCTCAATAAATATCTCTACATTTCATGATTCAAAAATACTCCCAGGCTCTCATATACAACTTTAGGTTTATTTTCAGTTTTAATAGAATTCTAGACATGATTAATTGTCCCACCTAGGGGGGCACACCACTCAGCAGAGGAAGCATCACTTGAAAAATGGCCACTAATTTTACTTCCTTAAGAGCGGTTAGCTGGGTATGATGGTGCGTGCCTGTTTCCCCAGCACTTGGGAGGTTGAGGCAGACGGGTCACTACAAGTTCAAGGCCAGCCAAGGCCATAATGTGAGTTCAAGGCCAGCCTGAATTGCATAGTGAAACCTTATCTCAAAAAGACAAAAAAAAGGGGCCACACAGCTGTCCCTGCCCTGTCCTCTCTCACCCCAAATGCAGCAAAGCGCCAGACCAGCACAGTGCCCAGCACAGCAAAGCCATGAGGCACAGGGAAGCTGACCCGTGCGTGAGGAGGAGTTTCAGCATGCAGTGCACACTTTTCCTACCTGTCATAAGCTTCCTTGAGGTCTCTCGCCAGCTTGCACTTGGGCAGGATGTGATGGAATGGAGACTGAGGAGCTTCATTTGCTGTAAGAATCACAACACAGAAGGATTTAGAGCTTCCAAAGCAAAGAAACTTTCACAGGCTAGAATAGGGAACGCCTTTAAAACAAGTTCAACCTCAAAAATCTTGACAAACTCAAACTAAGCATCAGGAAACTCCTACTCCTTTCTATAAAAGCTGTGCACTGCCAAGTGTGGTGGCACGTGCCTGTAATCCCAGCACTCCGAGAGGATGAGGAAGAGGATCCTGTTCCAGGCCGGCATGGGCAACTTGGGAAGTCTCTGTCTCAAGCATGACAAAACAGGCATGTGCCACCATACCTGGCAGAGGTGTTCTTTTTCATTTGTATGTGACAACTGCTGGTTGTATTTTCTACTCTGGTTACAAAGACTAGGCCTGACTTCAGTTCTATTCTTTAGTCTCCCTTCTGGATGGAGTTGCTAACATCAAGAAAAGGTGATAGAACCAGTGTCCTTCCATACTAAAGCACCTTTAGGTATCCCAGACATTACACAGTGATCTATCGGCAAAATTATTTTTATAATTGGTTAGTTGATAACTCAGGTCCTTTATCAATGTGGCTGAAAGAATGGCAATCTACCTTATCAACTAGACATTCCTCCTGCCTCCAGGGCAGGGTATCTAAGTAGGCTAAAGGCCAAGTAGGGGTGCCTGTCCTACGTGATGGGTGATCATACAGCACTATGTGGGGAAGGAATATCTACACTGGGAAATCATTGTAGGCATATCCACTCAGGAACGCGGATTAACATGGGCCCTTTGAGAAGTTCCTGTGCCCCCAGTGTACAACCAGCCAATATGAGGACCATGTTACTTCTCCGGGCTGCTGTTACCATATCTGCAAAATGGGGACAGTCCTTGACATATAAGGCTGTTTTGAGGATTTCCTCTCTAATAGTGCACCAAAAGCTGTAGGTAGCTCCTGACTGCTTTGTTGGTGTGGGGTGGGACAGTCCCCACCAACATTTCCACTGTTGACAATGACCAGCATCCCCTCTGGAAACGTCCGCAATAAAGAGGCCATCAGGCAGCCCGGACCCATGATCACGCCCACCTCGCTCACCTTCAGCCATAGCAGACACCTCATCCTGTAGCGCAAGGATCAACTTGGCCTCTCGGGTGAGGTACTGGCAGCGGCGCTCCTCATGCTGCAGCACAGTGGCAATGCGCCGGGACAGGTTGTGCAGACAGTTTATCACAGATGGGTCAGCATTGGCCTTCAAGAGAGAGGCCATACCGACTTAAACATGTGTACTGGGGCAGTTTAAAGGGAGGTAACACATGTGCACAGCAAAAGTTTAAACCACACAAAACTCTACTCCTCTTCTCTAGGCTGTTCTCCAGGGGCCGCTACTGTCCAAATTTCCTATGCCTCCTCCTTCACAGTCCCCCATCTTCTATGCATGGTCCTGTGGGGTGTCCTGTGAGGGCGCACACACCTCCACGGTGCCAGGTCTGTACAGAAAAGCAGGGGGCAGCAGCGAGCACAGATCCCACTACTGACCTGTTGTGCGATCCTGTGTCACAGGCCCTCATCTGAAGGACAATGGCAATGTCCTCACCCGTGACCGAGTATATGAAATCAGTAAGACGTGGAAAGAGCCTCCCCTAAGCAAAACCCTGCAGCGTCTGTGACCATGGCTGTACTGCTGACTGCTGGCGGACATAAGCGGCTGACGGGAAGAATTTGGTCAAAAGAGGGCATATAACAACAGGGCACACATTACAATGACAGAAACACTGTGCTAGTTGTTCAGTGAATATGTTCTGCCCTCAGGGATGAGAAATCCTGGGCAGAAATGATCCCCATTAACAAGAGAACCAGAAGGCTCTGGGCCCACTCTCCTACTCCAGGGTTCCTCTGCATGAGGTCATGGGAGGATGCAGGAGGCTGTCAGGACCAGGAGGCCCCCTGGAAACCTATCAGAGGCCACAACTGGCCAGGCCAGTGTATCCACCCAGGCCAAAGGTGGAGTGTGGGTCTGTGAAGATGCTTGAGGAAGCAGATAACGGAGCCAAGCATGACTCAGTGTTTCTGGAGGCAGGAGGACTGCTGAATCATCCCATGGGGTGGAGGGGGAAAGGGAGAGGGACGGGTGGTGGCACTGATTAGAACCTCTGGGCTTGCCGCCTCCTGTTTATTTGGTGGGTAGGTGAGTGTTCATAATCACACTTTAGGATGAAAAGCTTACCTAGCCATTAAACACTGTTCACCTAGAGTTGGAGGTTTTCTGTACTCTCAACAGATCACATGTTCACAGACAACTTGCATCTAGGGAGTCCTATAACAAGGAAGCATGTTCTGGCCCTTCATGTACATGGCAACCCTTTAACAGTGCCTCTGGAACTGGAGGACCAATTTATAGGGTACATGAAATAGCATAAACAAAATACACATTTAGAAGAATCTATGTAAAAATATTTCCAACCACAAGGCAGAGAGAAAGATACCCGACTGGATCCGCCCCCCACCCATAGCACGACGAGAGGGTGGAGCCAGGCGGTCCGCTGTGAGCATATGTGCTTTCCCACCTCTAACCATGGCAGTTTGTATACACCCCTGTATGTTATAGTATAGTCTGAGGCAGCTATATCTCTTCCCAAGGAGAGAGTCCAGGGGTATGGATAATCCCAGGAGTACAGTTATTATCACAGGGAAGATGACTGGTTGAGTGGTAGGGCAACGGAGATGAGGGAGGAGAAAAATTGAG
>PVLD010014170.1:24286-53422 GCA_004027595.1 Dinomys branickii
TAACTGAGTAACAAAGGTGAAGGTAACATTATGTAGGACAGCATCCAGAGCTAATTCCCTTCTATGTTCTCTATAATTCTGTATTTCCTCAATTGTTTTTGTATTAACAGAAGTGAAGATAACTTTATATTATACAGCATCCAGTGCAAATTCCCTACTATCTTCTCTATAATTTGGTATTTCCTTTAATGTTTTTGTGCTAACTAATGTGAAGATAACTATGTAATACAACATCCAGTGCTAATCCCTACTATATTCTGGCTGTACTGGGGATTGAACTCAAGACCCTGTGCTTGCTAGGCAGGCGCTTATTCCACTGAGCTATATCCCCAGCCCCATCCCTACTATATTCTGTATAACTTTGTATTTTCTGTATTGTTTATGGCTTTCCTGGTTCATATGTCTCCACTCTTTTGTCTTTAAAATAAAATAAAAAAAAATAAAAAAAATAAAGAGAGAAAGATACCTGAGAGCCAGCCCTCTGCCTGAGGGGCCATCAGCTGAGGGAGAATAGCAACCCTACACTGAATGTCTGGCGCCCATTCACTCGACCTTCTCAGATATGTGTAAAGTGGTCCTGCCCCTGCTGAGGCTCAGTGAGCTGCACTGACGGCTCCTGGTATGCCCAACTCACACAGGCCTGATGCCAACGAGGTTCTGGTGAGCCCAAGGACAGCAATACAGATGTAGCACAGAAGCTTACGGCATCACTGTCCATGAGATTTCCTCACTCCCAAAACTTGGACCCAATCTTAACCAGGTCTCAACATTAACTTCCAGTTCACAGGAAATACAGGGTAGAGAGCAAGTCTGACAGTCTACACAATGAGAAGAGTCCAAGAGCAGAATATGTAACATGACAAGGGCAGGGGCGCTCTAGACTGACAGAGAAACAGACATTGCATTTACTGTTGGGTTCGATTTACTTCCTGGTTCAGACAGACCAACTGGAGAAATGTTTCTGCAACCAGGAAAAGTTTCAATAGATCAGCTACTAGTTAATACCAATTTATGGTGAATTTCATCAGACATTAAAAGGGTATCATGACAGAAAATAAATGTCCAGCCAGGCATAGAGGTGCAGACCTGTAATCCCAGCACTCCGAGGGCTGAGAAGAGGAGTATTGTGAGTTTGAGGCTAGCCCTGACAGCATAGTGAGATACTGTCTCAAAAAAAAAAAAAAAAAAAAGAAAAGAAAAGAAATGTCCATCATTTATGGAGATGCCTTTGACATATGCAGGAATGAAATGGCATGAGGTCTGAGGCTTGACTTGAAATACAGAGTGGGAAGAAATACATAGACCCAAGGGAGAAAGGGCCCCCAGAGATGGGAACACAATGTTTGTCATACTATTCTTTAGGGTTAGGGGCTTGTTTAAAACTTTTCAAAGCAAAAAAAAGAAGAAAAATGTAGATTTTTAACTGACTACTGAGAAGGGAAGGAAAACCTATCCATTCTAAAATACCAACTCTAAATACTTAAATGCTTAACCTTTCCCCAGTATTCAAAATCATAGCCAGCTGAAATCCTATGTTGCCCGGTTCTCTATTGCTTTGTTTTTGTTTTTGTTTTTGTTTTTGTTTTTGTTTTCCTTCCAGCACTAGGGATTAAACCCAGGGCCTTAGCACGACGCTACAACTCCAGCCTGTTTTTATGATTTTTTGAGACAGGGTCTCACAAAGTTGCTCAACTGCTCAAGCTGAGCTGGGTGTAGTGGTACACACCTGTAATTGTAGCACTAGGGAGGCTGAGGCAGGTGGATTAGCACAAGCTTGAGACCAGCCTGGGTTACATAGTAACTTCAAGGCCAGCCTGACCTACATACTGAGACCCTGTCTTCAAAAAACCAAAATTAAAAAATAAAAAGTTGCCCAACTTAGGCTCAAACTTGTGACCGTCCTGCCTCAGCCTCTCAGAGTACTGAGATTACAGGGGTGAGCTACCACGCCCAGCTTCCTTGCTGCTTCTGTGTGGCAGTAATCAATCTATACTTTCCAAGGTTCTGGACTTGTCCCCATTTCTCAGCTTTCATAGCCACAGGAAAGGCCAGTGTAGAGTAATAACCAGTGTTTAATCATTTCCCAACAATAACATTAGCTTTTTTTTTTTTTTTTGTCTTTTTGTGAGACAAGGTCTCACTATGCAAATTCAGGCTGGCCTTAAGCTCACTCTGTAGCCTAGGCTGGTCTCGAACTTGCGACGATCCTCCTGCCTCAGCTTCCCAAGGGCTGGGATTACATGCCTGGGCCACCACACCTGGCCCAACAATAAAATTATTTCCAACTTAATTATTATTATAAAAACTCCTAGCCAACTGTAAGTGCTGCTTGCTTTCTTGACAATATTCCTACTGGTAGGACTGCTGGGCTAAGCACATTGTATATTCAGTTGTCTAATGCTGTTCCTCACGGAGGAGCACCAGCCTGCACAGTCCTGGGGTGGACAAAGGCTGCATCTCACTGTCCATCCTACAGGAGTTACTGGTATTGACAATGGGATGGCATTTGTCACAGTTTTTGTTTATTCACTTGCATGATTTTTTTGTTTGTTGGTTGGTTTTTTTTTTTTTACTTTCTCTTTATAGCTGCTTGTATTATATAATTTATGTAAGAAATATAAGAATACTGTAAAAATACTAACACTATGCAAAAGGCTCAAGCAGAAAATGAAGATTGACTTCTGGAACCTCATGCCTGGAAATGCCATCATCAAAGTCATTTTGATTTTGTTTTGTTTTGTGGTGCTGTGGGTCAAACTCTAGGCCTTGCACATGCTAAGCAAGTGCTCTAGCCCAGAGATATACCCTCAGCCCATTTTGGAGGTTTTCGCCCTGGGCCTTACACACGTTAGACAAGTGCTCCACCACTGCAGTTCAGGCTCAACCCTGAAAAATCTTTTGTTTTAATCTGCAATTCTTCTTCCTCTTCTTCTGTTTTGGTTTTTTTTGTTGTTGGTGATGGTGGGTTTTATTTTTTTTTTTTTTGAGAGAGGGTCTCACTAAGAAGTTCAGGCTGGCCTTTAGCTCACTCTGTAGGCCAGGCTGGTCTTGAAGTTGCGACGATCCTCCTGCCTCAGCCTCCTTAGTATTGGGATTACAGGTGTGCACCACCACACTCAGCTGAAGTTTTTTACTTATCAAAAAGCTCAATTTTAAGAAATTAAGCTCTATTTTAAAGAAATTTTTTTCTGTATCATTTTTATTTGAACCATTTATGGTAAGACCTGCACCTCCACACCAAATAAGCCTCAATGGAAAAGAACACTTTGTGACACAAAGTGGCATTAAATTGAGGTTTCCTGTCTCTGAGCATTTTCAGAGCACACGCTACCCCTTATCCCCCAACTCCAGTGATTTCTTATTGTTACTTTTCTTGTTTTTTTTTAAACCTAAATATTAAGGATTTAGTTCAGCAAAAACAACTCATACATTAATCTTTTGTCTCTAAAGAAAACACAATAACACATGTCCCAGAGGTTTGCGACTATGTTGTTACTTTCTGTGCATAAACTGCTATGCAGATCATGTGTGTCTGCCTAGAAAGAATTACTAGTGTCTAGTGGAATATTTCAGAAAAATTTCATCATTTAGCAAAGCCTAAGTTTCCTTTGTATTTCAAAGTCCCTTCATAACACAAGCCAATCTTTACCCATAGGTACATTTTTGTTAATTTAGATCCCTTATATACCTACAGGTTTATTTGTTTTGTTTTGTTTTTATCTTTTTTGAGCCACGTTCTTACTATGCAGTTCAGGCTGGCCTTGAGCTCATTTTGTAGCCCAGGATGGTCTCAAACTTATAACAATCCTCCTGCCTCAGCCTCCTGAGTGCTGGGATTACAGGCATGCGCCACCACGCCCTGATCAACAGGTTCATTGAAAATGCTTCTGTGATGCATGAAAATAACCTCAGTGCTATAAACAGCCTTAAGAAACAACTAGGCTTAATTAAAAATGGCAAAGAACACATATCAGTGAGGATGTGAAGAAACTGGAGTCCTCATCCATTGCTGGTGAGCATATAAGACAGTACAGCTATTATGGAAACAGTTTGAAAGTTCCTCAAAAAGCTAAACACAGAGTTATTATACGATCCAAAATTCCACTGAGTCTCTATCCAAGAGACATGAAAACTTATCCACAAATTCTAGTCAAAATAGAGAAATAACCCAAATGTCCATCAACAGATGAATGAATAAACAAAGTCTGGTCTACCCATACAATGGAATATTATTTGACCATAAAAAGGAGTTCTCAGTACACATTGCAACATGAATAAACCTCAAAAACTTCCTAAGTGAAAGAAGTCAGTTGCCAAAGTCAGGTACTATATATGATCCCCTTTATATGAAAAATGCAGAATAAATCCACAGACAGAAGATGGACTGGTGCATCCCAGGGGGTAGAGGGGAAGGTAGGGTGGGAAATAACTGCTGATGGGCTAATGGGTACAGCAGTATCCCTGGAGAGTGGTGAAAATGTTCCAGCTCTGGAGAGTGGTGATAAGATGTGTGACAGGCGGTGAGACACGGTGGTAAATATCACAAATGTACTAGATGCCGCTAAACTATACAGGTTTTTAAAATTTTTTAAATTTTATTTTATTTTTTTGTCTTTTTGAGACAGGGTCTCGCTATGCAGTTCAGGCTGGACTTGAACTCAGTTTGACCTAGTCTCGAACTCACAACGATCCTCCTGCCTCAGCCTCCCAAGTGCTAGAATTAGGGGCCTGCACCACCACGCCCAGCAAAACTATACAGTTTAAGATGTTAAATACTGTTATATGTATTAAAATAAAGAGGGAGATAGGTATAATGGGGCACACCTGTAATCCCAGCACTCCAGAAGGCTTAGGTAGAGGAGCTTATGTTTGAGCTCAACTGGGCAATTTAGCAAGACCTTGTCTCAAAATAGAAAGTTAAAAAAAAGGCTGCTGGGGCTATAGCTCAGTGCAAAGACCTTAGGGTCAATTCTCAATACTATAAAGAATAAAAAACTTAAAAGTTGAGTCAATGAAACACTCACTGGAAATGGGCTCCTTCCCTTCCAACCCTCCACCCTGACTGAAACTATTTATACAAACACTCACCCTCAGCGCAAATACCACATTAAAAAGAATCATGGTAGGTGCTTCCCTCTTCGGGGACGGATCTGTTTTGGAGACCTGTAAAAGAAGCATTGACTCTAATAACTTGCGAGCCGCAGCCTTCCAAGGAAACCTGTACAGTGCCATTCTACTTCACGCAGGGGAAAGGCAGAGCCTGAGAAAGGCGGCCTGGGGCCTCCAGGCAGTGGTCACCCTTTGCTCCAGCGATGCCCCACTGTACAAACGGAGGAGTCACGGCCTGACAGGAGTCGAGAGGTTGGTGCTCTGACTGCCCTGGTCAGTGGAGGTGAGGTAACAGTGCCCAGAGAAGGCAGGATGGAAGAAGCTCGAGTGAGTGGAACACCAGACCCACACCCTGCTGCTATCCCATGTCCACCAGGGTCTATGCCAGCTGTCTCTGCCAAGCACAGGCACCCAGACCATTTAGAGGTAGGGCAATGTTCAGGGTCAACAAGGGCCTAAGCAGGCCCTATGAGACAGACCACACAGGCTCACTTCACAACCTCATTCTTATCTCAGGTCTTAGCTTGGCACCCAGCAGCTTTAGTCAAAAACACCAAAGCCCTGAAATAAAGCCAAGGGCACAGTAGAACTCTTCACAGCCAACCACAAGTGCCAGCACTAGGGGGAGGCAGAGTGTGGGGCCCCAGTTCTCTTGCTTGCCTGCCCCCCCAGGGAGTGGCTGCTGCAGGACAGCTTCCAGTTCTCCTGTCCCTCACCCACAGGCAAGGCAGCCCTATCTGTGAGTCACAGTGAGGAGGGAGGCTGCCAGTCAAGGGGCTCGACATATCTCACTCCCGCAGCTGCTCCTTCCATTGGCTTAATCACAGAGGGCTCACACATCACAACCACACAGTTGCTCAATTTCTGGGCAGTATAAATGTAGCTAAATCCTATGTTATACCAGAACCCCTCAGAAACTGAGTGACGCTGCTACTGACCCTGCTTGTGTGCAGGGGCTGAAAGGCAGGCTCTGTTACACAAGGCCCCTTGGAAGGTGTACGTGCTACCTTCCTCACGCTCTTCCTCTAACATTCATCAGAGAACATATACAGAAGGTTTAGCACAGTAAGGGCTAAATAATAATAATTTTAGCTATTAGAATATTATTTAGTAAGAAGAAATGCTTGCATGACTTTGTAGGAAGTTCAGAGCATGACACATGCTGGTTAACTCACCCTCTTGGCCTCTCCTGGCAATCTACCCCATATAAAGGGAAGATGACAGTCATTAGAGACCCACAATATAAACAACAGAAGCTGATGGCAGGGGCTGGGGCGCAGCTCAGCACTGGAGTGGCAGCCTCCCACACCCAAGGCCCGAGGGTTCCACACCAGCAAGGTGTCTAAAAGACAAAGGTTGTTGCAGAGACTGAAGTAACTGTGTACAAGGACCCCACGGCCTACGAAGATGCAGAGCTCTTGGCAAGTGCCTGATTAGATCTGCTGCCCAGTGGCTGACTTGTACAAAGCCACTGTCAGCATAGTTCACAGGCCTCCAGAGCAAATGGGTCAGGCTTGCCTGCCCAGAGAGAGCCCTACCTGCCCGAGAAGGACCACACCTGCCAGGGAGGGCCATACCTGCCCCAGAGCATGCTGCAGCAGCGTCGGGTGCCCAACAAACCGCACATTATCGATCTTCAGTTCAAATTTCTGGCCACACATTTCGGACTTGGTTGCCAAAATTGTTGCCAGAATAGCATCTGAAAACCTTCAAATGAAAAAAAGGTAGGATGGAAATAAGTTAACACAGCACCACTGCACCGCTCCCCAGTAGCTCCAAAAGGGAGGCTCTCAGTCAATGGTCATCTGTGACTCTGCCCCCAGCACTGATGGGCATTTCTGAGGCCCCCAGAAATGTACTCTTGCAGCAATCCTGAAGTCAGGGATGTAAAAATCACCAGAATTACAGGTAAAAGGCATGAGAAGCACAGGCTAAAGGCACATGCTGTCATTCTTGCATGCTCTATGAAATCAGGAGAGAAAGAGCTGCAGTTTGCATTTAAAAGAAGGATCAGCTGGAGCTGGCACTGCCCTGAGAAGCCACTCATTCAGGCTCACAGGCAGAGGGGCCTCTCCTAACTGTGCGCATTTTTGCTAGACTGCATCCCGCCCATCACACAGCCTCTCCCCTACAGTGCCATATGAAGGACCAGGGGATACCACTCAGATGCATGCAGTATGTTACTTTCTTCACACCACAGCTGACAGCCCTTCCCTTACCATGAACAACTAAACTTTGCAGTTTGTATTAAGAAAGGAATTCTGTGCAAGGTATATAGATCCACTGTGTTACAGGAGTTCAGGGATAACCACAACTGACCGCCATGAGGAAGTGGGAACAGCTGGGTGTGGGTGAGACCTCACCCTTTCCAGGATGCAGCTCTACATCTGCCTCCCTACTGGCAGTCCAGATCTGTCCTGGCTGGGGAACCCAGATAAAGGAGGGCCACCTGCAGGGAGGGAGCAGACTAGCCTGTGGCCACCTCTTATCTCAGAGCCCAGGGCCTGAAGCTCTCGCCCCCAGAAGCACAGGTAAACTGGACACACAGTTTCTGATCTAGACCCAGAAGGAAAAGAACCCCCATGTTCATCTAGCCACCGGAAAAGGTATTTCTAATATCTGGGTCAGGGGGGTTTACAGTCTTGTGGAAGGTAGCTCCAGCTTCCCCAAGGCCATATTGCCCCACATGGGCAGAAGAATCCCCACAATCCTGAAAGAGACCACCAGGGACGGATAGTCCAGTTTTCATCTTTGGTCATGCTTCTCTCCTGGCCCTCTTGGTGGGGAGAGAGGGAGATTAACATCATAACTCCTCCATTTTATGATTCAAAAAAAAAAGGAGGAAGGCTGGTTACGAAGCTGGCGCAGCTCAGCTTTGCAATGGCAAACGACTATGGAATAAAACACATCTAAAAAGGGGCCATTCAGTGCAGGAAGCCCTGAGCCCCAACAGACCAGACACAGAGGACGGGTTAGAGCAGGCTGCCTCGTCTCTAGCCCACTCGGGTTAGAGTCTCACTTTTCAAAACTAATCTTGTCAGAGATAAATCTGGGACCCATAACTGAGTCCTTCACTCTCCTTAGTAATCTCATCTCTAGAGAGACTAAACCAAACACAAACTACCCCAGAACAAAGGCATCACTAGTTTTCTTCAAACACTATATATGGCTCACTCTGCCCTGTAAGTCCTGCCTGAGGGACACGGGTTCCACGCAGTAAAACTTTACCAAATATTCCTGTTCTAGCAACTGACCTAGTACAACATTTTATATCTCATTAAAAATAACAATAAATAAATAAATAGCCAAACAAACAAACAAACAACCCCTCTATTCTGCCACCCAGTGACTCAAGACAGAGATAGCTGGGAAAAATCTCCACCATTCGAGAAAGCTCACTTGCTGGGATGGCAAAAAAATCACCACTAAAAACAGCTGCTTTGTGTTGGAGAGTCACAAACATATCTCATCCTGGCCCCTTGGACACCAATCCAGGGACCCAAGTTACTGTGACTATGGGATGGGTCCTGGGAGTCTCAGAGGCAAGCACTGGAAGTGCAGCTTGTACCTATAAATACCCAAACTCCAACATGCCCCTGTGACAGTCAAATACAAATCTCTTTTCCCCCAAAGGCCAGGATCCAAAGAGTGAGTAAATGGTAAAGTCAAGTGCTATTGAAGTTAAAAGTTGCACTACCTTGAGTGGCCATTTAGGGAAGCCCTTCTGGGGCCACCAGCAAGGTGGAGCTGGTCACTCAACTTAGGGAGCAAATCTGGCTCATAAAGAAATCCACTTGCCACCATTTAGTATTACATATTTACGATGAAAAGATACATGTGTGGCTTTGTAATTTACATAGTGTCTGTTGATATAACATGCAAAAAGATATAGTTACATCATGAGATTGGGGAAAGGGTATAACATTCATAATAAATCAAACTGTAAACAAGTGACAATATTTATTTTTTTACTTCCAAAATTTACAAAAATCCTTTTGATGGTGAGAGCCTGGTAAATGTACTGTAACAAATTAAAACAGAGGTCCCAAAAACTAAAGATCTCTGGACTAACTTAGAAACTCAAGAAAAGCATAGGGAAATGTAACAGCCCAGCTGGAAAACAGGCAGAACTTCTATTCCTGCCAAGATAGTCTGGAGTAAGGCTTGGTTCAGTTCTCTAACTGAACCAAAAAAAGGGAGGACGACAGAGTCTGGAAAAGAACTCATTGCTGTCCCCCACCTGCCTCCTTCCTGGGAGCTCATGAACGCTGTACGTATTTCCAAGACCCAAAGGGGATGCACTAGGGGAGGAGGTGTGTGTGTGGGGTCCCCACTTCACCCCTGCTTTCCTACATAAGCACCATGTCTACTTCAGGAGAACATCTCTGGCCACTAGTGGGCACAGCCAAACCCATCTAAGTCTTAGTATTACACTTAAACCCAAAACCCGGGAGAGGTTCCACCAAACCCCCTTGAAAACTGCACAAGGAGCCTCAATCACAGGTCTCAAGAGTGGTAGTGGAACAGAGATGAGAAACCCCACTTCTGCTTATGACTACTGGTTCCTGCTTGGGGGAAGGAGGTTTACATGGCATACTTGGCCCAGAGGTCTCTCTGGTGCCATCCAATCAAGCCTTGGCCTCTAGGGTAATACGAAACAGCTAAATAACTGAGCAGAGCAAGGGAAAGCCATGGCCAAGTCTGAGTTCTTATAAGGGGCCTGGGGCAGTGAGGTCCAAGCTAGGGCCCGTGTGCCTCGTTAGTCATTCTTTGATATTGAGGGAAATCAGGAATTAAGCACAATTACAAGAAAAGAAGGCAGCCAGAATCAAGACAGAAAGATGGTGGAGAGGTTTTAGTCTTACCCTGCAACCAATTGCTCATCGGTTGGAGGACATGGCTCGCTGAAATGGGAACAGCACCATCAAGACCAAACAAAAACATTGCTTTTTAAAAAAACATGAAAAGCTACAATGTTGTTGGATTTTGTTGTTGTTGCTGTTTTGGGGTTTCTTTTGGGAGGGATTTTTTTGGGGTTTTTTGGGAGGAGTTGGTTGTTTTGAGACAGGGTCTTGCTATGTAGTTCAGGCTGGCTTTGAACTCCCTATGTAGCCCGGGCTGGCCTTGAACTCAAGTTATCTTCCTGCTTCTGCCTCCCCAGTGCTGAGATTACAGGCATGCACCACCACATCCATCTTACAATGTTGTTTTATACAAACAGTATTAAAGTATAGCAGAAGTATCTCCATTAAGTATTAACTAAGTATCAAAGCTAACAACTTACCGGACAAGAAAGAAGACAGACCTTCCCCATGATGGACACTCAGCACAGTTTCCCAATGCCCAATTTTCACACATATATGGGATGGGAGGGAACAAGGTCACTTTTAAGAAGCAAGCAAAACACTAGAAGACCTAAATCAAACCCAAGTGGCACAAAAAATTCACTGGACACCTGGATAAAAGTATCTAATCATTCTCTCACCTGTATGTTAAGAATTCATCTGCATAGGACCAAGTAGGAGCCTCACAGTTTGTAAAAGCCTTCTGAAAACTGTAGGGCCGCATGAACTTATCAGCTCAGTTCCTGAGAGACTGTGATTGTCTGCATGGCTGATACCTCTGCCTCTCTGCCTAGAGCAGTAAAGGGGTCATGGCAAATCTGCATATGTTTGTCGAAAAATATCTAGGAGGCCGGGTGTGGTGGTGCACACCTGTAATCTCAGCACTCAGGAGGTTGAGGTAAGAGGATCGTTCTGAGTTCAAGACCAGCCTGGGCTACAAAGTAAGCTCAAGGCCAGTCTAAACTGGCAAGATCTTGTCTCAAAAAAGAAAAAAAAAAAAATCTAGGACACGATCAGACTTAAGGAAAGAGTTTAAGAATCTAATTTATGTCCCCGTGCAGAAATTTATATTGTGAGAAATGTTACTTTGCAAGTATCCTGAAAACAGAAAGGAAATCCAAATGCGGGACAGAAACAACGCGGAAGCCTGGCCATGACCACGGTGCCACGCTGCTGCACCGTGCCACAGGCTGCTGCTCCCCACAGTGCTCACCAAGGAACTCACACTGCCAAAGACCCTGCAAGAGAAATATACAACAAAAAAAGAACCTTTCCCTCAGAAGCTCCTAAACTTTCACTCATCGGGTTGTACAGTATTAAAAGCTTAGGGTGTTTTGTGGACTTTCCCCACATCATCCACAAAGTCAAAATCCTAGAACCTTAGTTTTTACAAGTCACAATGCAAACCCTTTGCCTCCAACAAGAAATTAACAAACACACAACCTTCTGAATGTCAGCAACCTTCCATTTTCTGGTGCAGAATCTACCCCTTTGAGGGAGGCAGGGCCATCATCACTCAGGGAAACGTGGGTATTCCTAAGATGGCCAGAGCTAGGGGCCATGGGGGCGGTAAGGCCCCAACTTCAGCAACCTTACAGAAGATACAGACATTCAGGACCAGTCTATGGAACAAGCCAAGCGCTCGCATGGTAGGATGCAGAGCAAGAGTCAAACTTGAAACCCCGAGCCTGCACTTGTCCCAGTATGCTGTCCTTCCATGTGGACACGCTGGCTAGGCAGAGGAAAGGGTGGGGAGGCCTGGGTGTGGGGAGAACACTGCTGGTCCATTCTGTGCAACAATCTCTGCTAAAGGAACAAGGGGATATGTTCTAACATATTTAGACAGTACTGGGCTCTAAACATCCTTGTAGAAGGCCTGGTAGCGCCCAGCTGTGCCAGGTGGGAGGAAAACCACAGCATTAGGCTTGCCTGACCAAAGACACCATGTGGGCTAGGGCCCAACTGTACTTACAAGCTGAGCCCACTGCTGTGAGAAACATGGCCAAGCTCTACAGCCCACATAGTGGGATCCATGAGTCACGGGGTCAAGATGGAACCTATTAGAACTCTTGGAAAGTCTTCTAGATTGTGTCTAAACTTCAATAAGTTCAGAACATTTTGACACTAAAAGAGTAATTCTCTAAAGTCTCTAGCCCCCCTCCTCTGAGGCAGCATCCAGATGGCTGCCTGTAATCTTGGAGGGAGGAACAGAAGATGGCTATCCGTGCTGGGACGTGACCACACCAGCTGTTTGGGTTCACCAGGTATTACGGCGTATCTAGAGGTATGCCCAGGTGTTGAGCATTATCTAGATATATGCCCAAAGACACATCTATTCATAGGAGGGAAGTTTCAGAGGTGGCTGGGTTAGAGTGTGATGCTGGATTACAGGGAGGGAAACAGAAGCCCTGCCCTGCCTGTGGTGGCACTAATCAACAGGCTTACAGTGTGGATGCAATCCAGAGACAGGAAAGAAGGCAGGCTGCTGCTGCTTCTGCCTGGTGATCTGCTGTTTCCTCCCTGCCTTGGAGTTAGCTGACTATGGCCTGAAACCTCCAGACTGTGAGCTGAAATAAACCTTTCCTCCTTTAACTTTAGGTGCTGAGTGCTTTGTCTCAGCAATGAGAGAAATAATTACGAACCAAGCTTACATGTAGACTTCTCAAAGGCTTCTGTGGGAGCTACATGGTACAAGCAACAGAATACTAGAAATTTTATGAGCTTGAGTTTCAAGTCTTAGAGACAATGGAAAATATCCATTTTCTTTTATCCTTACTGCTTTTTTGTTTGTTTGTTTTTTGAGACAAGGTCTTGCTACATAGTTTAAACTGGACTTGAACTCACTATGTAGCCCAGGTTGGCCTCAAACTCATGGTGATTCTCCTGCCTCAGTCTCCCAAGTTCTGGCATTACAAGTGTGTGCCACCATGCCTGGCTCTTACTGAATTCTAGAAAAGAGTTGTTTAAAAGAAGTGTTAACAGGTAACTCTAAACCCTGAAACATATCTTCAGGATAAATCTGATAAAACCAGCTGGCTCTTTGAACCAGTGCTATCCAACAGAACTTTCTACAATCATAGAAACGTCTCAAATCTGCACACTGAATGTGTCCCTCGTCCCATATAGCCACTGATCCTGAAATAAGAGTAGTCCAACTAAGGAGTTGGACTTTGTATTTAAGTTCAGTGAATTTCTACATAAACGGCCACATTGGCTAGTAGCTTCTAAACTGTGCAGCATGGTCCTGTGTCCTCACTGCTCTAAGGCAGGCCACCACCGCTAGGAGGTTACCAGTGTTTCAACCTGGCAAACTGACAACCAGGAACACTCTGAGGGTTCCAGAAAGAAAAGTGCCTTAGAGAACCAGAATCAAGGAAGACACTGTCATTGTCTTGCTTTAGCAAGATGCTCTGAAGCTGGGGATATAGCTCAGCCTTAGAGAACCAGAATCAAGGAAGACACTGTCATTGTCTTGCTTTAGCAAGATGCTCTGAAGCTGGGGATTTAGCTCAGCAGCACAAGCGCCTGCCTGGTAAGCACAAGGTCCTGAGTTCAATTCCTGATAACCTCCCCAATACCCCAAAAAAGCAAAGTTATCAGGAAGATGCTCTGAGCTATGACAGGGACAAAGCCAGGGCCTGCTAGATGCCTATAACAACACAGAGCAGGAGTGAACTGGGATCTTAAAGGAATCAACCTATATTTTGAAAATAGCAGGGTGAACAGGGAGATCAACAGATGCTGTACTGCATTATAGTTACCAAATGAAGAAACTCTTAAGTTTAATAAAAGATAGTCTAATGAGAAGCACTCCTCTCCCATAGTTTCTCTCTTCATCATGTTAAATACTGAGTTAAGTCAACAGAAAACACTGTCAGGGTCATTTCGTTGTAAGTCTTCGGAAATTAACCAGATGCTGCGTCTGAATTATTCCAAGCTCTTTCTGAGTCTTCACAGCCTGAGCCTTATGTCCACTGCAACTTGGAAGCGTGGCAAGCCCTGCTCCACACTGATCTGTGGTACAGAAAGAGGACTGTGGAGGGTAAAAGCTTTCTATCTCCCTGTGACAAACAAGGCAGTTCCAAGTCACCACCTGTAAAAGACAAGACAACCACAGGCCTCTACATCAAGACCATCCCCTGGGATAGGCAACAACCCTCTACCCCCAGCTTCCTCTACCTGCTGATCTCTTTTCCAAAGCTCATTCCCCTTGGAAACAGTCACAAGTCATGCCAAAGGCACCAACACCCTCCCAAAAGAGGCTAAAATTCACACTCTTAAAACAGCAAAGACCCACCAGGCGTGGTGGCACATGCGTATAACTGTAGCACTTGGGAGGCTGAGGCAGGAGGATGGTTGCAAGTTTGAGACCAGCCTGGGCTACAAAGTTGAGTTCAAGGCCAGCCTGAACTGCATAGTAAGACCCTGTCTCAAAAAAACAAAAAACTGCAAAGCCCTATTGTGGATATAGTGCTCTGTCAGAGAGCTGGAGGTAAACTGCACTAACCCACTGCACAGCAAAGGTATAGGTATGGGTCTTAACTGTCTTCTCAGTTTTTTTGAGACAGGGTCTTGCCATATAGCTCAAGCGGATCTTAAACTCACTATGTAGCCCAGGCTGGCCTTGAAATTGTGGCAATCCCCCTGCCTCAGCCACCAGAGTACTGGGATTACAGCCATGTGCCACCACACCCAGCAAAACACAGTTCTTTACCCCATTCAGGCTGTGTTAAAGGGCACTCAGGAATGGCAACTTATAATCTCCCTTCCTTCCCCAGCCTATGTTAGCATGTATTAACCTTTAAAATGAATGTTAAGAAGACAGATGGTGTTATTTATGAAGCTTCTACTCTGATAGTGCCTCCCAGAGAGACCAGAGGGAGTAACCACAGGAAGGGACAGGACCAGCCTTTCACCCAGGCCTAAAGGAGTACCAAGGGTCAGACCAGCTCTAGCCCCCAGTCCCACTGCCTTACCTGTACCTAAGCCTGGCCACCAGGAAAGGACCTGGCCAGGCTGCGCTGCACATGAGTGCCTGCATTTGACCTCAGAACATGTGCTTCAAGAACCAGGTCTTGGCCAGGGACATAGCTCAGAGGCACAAGTGCCTGCCTGGCAAGCACAAGGTCCTGAATGCAACTCCGGTTCCAAAAAAAAAGAAAAGAACCAGGTCTGAGGAGAGCAAAGGAGTCTGCTGTCCTTAATGTTCTTCTCCTAGGAGATAAATGTTCTACGTAGGGATGGCCTCATTCATTCTCAGAGCTTCTTTTCCAACTGCACAGCCTACAGCTGAAACAAGTGCCCAAATCATTCACCAGCCAGAGACCGGCAGTGCAACCCTCAATCTGCAATACCTCAAAGCATCCACTACGTGGAAAAAAATGACACCAGATTTTTCAAGAGGGCAAATATCTGGGTCAACAGGAGGGCAAGGCTCTGCCCTGGCCTATGGAATAAGACTAACCCCATCCTGGAATACCACAGAGCCTTACCTGGAGTCACCATCCTGGTCATCAGAATGGTCGCCAGTGTTGTTAACAGCATATCTGCTACGTGGCTTATCTGAGTGAGGGCAAGAAGAGGCAATGGCTAAGAAAGTAGGATCTCTCCATATACAGAAGGATTGTAGAGCTGTTAAAATCCATAGTTTCCAAAACACAGCCCATCCACACAATGGAATATTGTTCAGCCATAAAAAGTAACATACATGAACCTTGAAAACTTTTTTTTTTACAATTTTTTTTTTTTTTGGTACCGGAAATCGAGCTCATGACCTCAGGCTTGCCAGGCAAAGCACATATGCCACTGAGCTGTAACACTGGCGCGGCATTTTTGCTTAATGAAATAAACCCAATGTAGAAAGGCAAATATCACTCTTATATAAAATATCTAGAATAAGCAAATTCACTGATACAGAAAGTAGATTAGACATTAACAGTGGCTGAGAACATAGGGCAATGAGTTACTGCTTAATGGTCAGAGTTTCAGTTTAGATAACAAAAAATTTGGGAAACAATGGTAATGATTGTATAATATAATGAATGTAATTAACACTACTAAATTAAGCACTTAAAATGGTTAAAGCATTGGACATGCTGCATGCCTGGAATCCCAGCACTTGGGAGGCTGAGGCAGGAGGATCCTTGCAAGTTCAAGAGCAGCCTGAGCTACAAAGTAAGCTCAAGGCCAGCCTGAACAACATAGTGAAACCCTGTCTCAAAAAGACAAAAAAAAAAAAAAAAAAAAAAAAAAAAAAAAAAAAGAAGAAATAAAGAGCTGTGAATATAGCTCAGTGCAAGTCTCTGAGTTTAATCCCCAGTCCTAGAAAGAAAAAAGGCTAAAATTTCATGTTATATACCATAAGTTATTTTCAGAAAATAATTTCCAAGAAGTTATGAGCACATGGGGAAATACTTTCACTACTGTGTTTATTATGTAAGGATTTATAGCCATGTGTATTTGTGTGTGTGTGTGTTTCTGGGGACTGAACTTTGGCTAAAATAAACACATTTAAAAATGAGAAAGTAAGCCAGACATAGTGTCATCCTATAATCCCAGTACTCGGGAGGCTGAGGCAGGAGGAGAGCTGTAGTTCAAAGCCAGCATGGACTACATAGTGAGCTCCTGTCTCAAAAAAAAAAAGACAATAAATATCCTAAAGGCAAATACAGAAGACTTTTTTTGTTAATAATCTTGGAGAGCAGATGGCCAAAAAAAGTACAAGAGACTGCACTAAAAACTTGATCATAAAAATTACAGGTATATCCCCCACCCCCACCCCCACCCCCACCCCATGCACAGCAAAAGCCTTCTTTTGGCATGGCAGCCCACACCTATAATGCCAGCCCTCTGAGAAACTCACGCAAGAGGATTACAAGTTCGATCCCAGCCTGGGTAACTCAGTGATTCAGTGAAACTCTGTCCCACAATAAAAAACAAAAAGGCTGGGTATATAGCTCACTGTGAAGGACCTGGATTCAATCTGTAATACCAACGAACAAAACAAAAAATGATTTCAAGTCTATAAGGAAAAAAATTAGACCTCCCAAAAGAAAATCAAACAAAGGGTATGAACAGGCCACTCACTGAAAACAAAATCCAAATGGCTCTACAAATAGAAAAATATGCTTACTCTCAATCTTAAGAAAAATGTATATTAAAACAGTCAGATACAATTTTCCACCTCTCAGATTTACAAAAACTGAAAAAGCAGCCAGGAACAGTGGCACATGCCTACAATCTCAGCACTGAGGAGACTGAGGCAAGAAGATCAAAAGTTCATGGCCAGTAAGGGTAAAATAATGAGACCTTGTTTCAGAAAACAAATAAATACAAAGAAAAATTCACCTATTAAAAATAAATGTGTTTAGGTGGGTGTGGTGGCGCAGGCCTGTAATCCCAGCATTCAGGAGGCTGAGGCAGGAGGATCGTTGCAAGTTCGGGACCATCCTGGGCTACAAAGTGAGCTCAAGGTGAGCCTAAACTGCATAGAGAGACCCTGTCTCAAAAAATAAAAAAAATAAAAAATGTGCTCATTTTCCTTAGACCCAAGTATCCTACTTTTGAGATTTGATCCTACAAATATTCTACAAAATGACAGTATATACGGAAAGAAATTTTGTAGTATTGTTATCAGCAAAAGACTGAAAAATGCCTATAAACAGAGAACTAGATGAATAAATCAAAGCATGCTCATCTCATGAAATTCACAGCAGCCATTGAAAATGACAAGGTCATACAGGTTCTCATTCTTTATCTACCATGTGGATGTAACATGAAAATGAAAATAACCAGGGCAGAACAACTGTTGTATAGTTCTCTTTCACTTGTGCTCAGAAAATAATGAGTAAATGTGCTTGTGTTTACATGGGTTCTAAAAATATGCAGAAAGGACATTTCTACTGCTTGTGTCAGAAAAAAAGTTTAAAAGAACATAAATGCCTTTAATGTCTAAATATCTTTGCACCTTTAAAACCTTGTACGGAGCAGGGTGTGGTGGTGCACATCTGTAATCTCAGCACTCAGAAGGCTGAGGCAGGAGGATCTTTGAGAGCTCGAGGCTTGCCTGGGCTACATAACGAGTTCAAGGCCAGCCTAAATTACATATTGAAACCCTGTATCAAAAAATAAAAACAAAAAAAAAACTTAAAGGTTCCTTATCCACGTAGGAAGGGTATGTTCCGGGGTCAGTAGTATGCCGCAACCAGGAAGAGGAGGGTGTATTCACTCAGCTGGGTGGAGTGCCAACAGACTGTTCAGTTTAGAAAAGTGCTTTAGAAGATGCTTCCATGAACAACAACAAAAAACGCTCCAACGAATGTTTTATTTATATGAGGATACTCATTTGCTATCTTCTCAAGAGGGTCACATTCTGAATTATAGAGTAATTTGGGACAGAGGTGGAGTGGACCGCAGAGAGGTGGCGTGGACTGCAGGGAGGTGGTTAAGGCTAACATGCAACGCGTCTGTAACTTTACACCGTTTTTAAGGTTCTAGGACTTCCTGCATGCTAGTTAAGCGCTCTAAGATTGAACTATACCGTCAGACCTAGGACTTATCTTCCTGTCTCGGTCTTCCAAGCTCCTGGGATTACGTTTTTTTTAATGCACAAGACGTTAGAAATAGCCGTATTGGAGATGAGTTACTAGTGACTTCTCGCCTGCCTCCTCTTTCCTTCCTTCGCTGTGAGTTCGCGGCGGCCGCCGGGCGCCACTTACTTGTCTGGGACGCCGGGTGCTCCTGGTTTCTCTGGAAGGGGTACCTGAACAGCAGTTTATTGCCTCTGCTGCCCGAGCTCACCAGGATCACGCTGATGGGGCTGGTGTTGTCCCCCATAATGCCAGGGACCAGCGGGGATTGGGGGCACCAGAGCCGGACGCGCAGACCTAGGAACGCCCTACGCCGGCACCCGACCGCCTGAACCCCGCGCACCGCCCCTGTCGTCGCCGCGCTCGCGAGATTTGGCTCGCGGGCCGGGCCATCTACGCAGGCGCACGCGGCTGTAAGCGCAGCCGCAGAGGTGCGGCAAGCCATAGTTGCGCTCCGAGCGTGGGCTGACGCGTCAGTTTTAGGATTTAAAGGGGACCGCCCACTATTAGGCTCTTGTGGGGGCTAACGTTCAAAGCAGCGACTGTGGAGAAGCTGGTTTATGCATTATAAAAGTGACACGCTTATTTGTAGTCGGGCCCTGTGCCTCACCCCTCTGCTTCCCTGGTACACTGCTACCCAACTCTGCCGAACTCGAGCTCCAGTAAGCGGGCTCTGCATGGGCCAAGACCCAGTCTTGGAGGAGCCCACTATCCCCCCTAGTGATCCCCCCAGGGCACACTTCTTGCCAGCAGCCTTCTCCAAAATGCGCCTGGTTTGCGTGTCTGGCTACTCGTTAGCAGTAACAAGCACCGGAACCAGCGGGCAGTACAGGGGGATCCCACGTGTCGCGATCCAGGCGTGTCCTTCGTAAGCTGGCCAGGCTCAAGTCCTCCGAGCCCGACTGGGGTCCCATCATGTCCCCTCACCTCGGCCCCACGCCTCACCTCAGCAGCCGTTACAGAAACCCAGACCTCATGGTTACCCTGAGCCTGAGGGGTAGCAGGCTGAGATTTGGACCTCAGTTTCCCCACCAAGGACAGTATCTGGAGTAAAAGGCCTTGAAGTACAGTCCTGGCTCCACGCTCTCACTTGTCTCTGGGACAGTGAAGCACCAGGGAACCTCTGCTCGACGCTGGGACATCTTCAGACTCTACTGAGACCCCACACCTCTAAGTCCCCTTCATTCTAAATTTCAGTAGCTGTTTTATAAGGTGCTTTTTGGAAGGCAGCGGGATTTTGCAAACAAACCCCCAACCTTTCTTCCAGCCTGGGTCCCCTTGGGCAGGGCGCAGGAGGACACTTGTTTTTATCATTCCTGGGTCAGCCAGAGGGTAGGGTGGGGCTCACTGACACTATCTGGGTCACGCCTTCTTGACCTCAGTGCTCCTGCCCCACCAGAGGAAAGACACCTGTGCACAACAGTGACAAAATTAAGTTCTCATGGTCCAGAGTGCTTGTGTCAGATGACTCACTCAAACGCTGGGGTGGGGGCTAAATGTAACCCCCACATACAGTTTAAACAGTGAAACTTGGACTCACAAGATTAATTTAGCCTTAGAAAAATCACGCAGTGACTGTCCTCAGGGAAGGACCTGAAGGCCCCTGGGATGAACTGCTGAATGACCAGACATTCATGTAAGCACAGCCCCAGCTACTCAGGCTCAGAGTAACCAAGAGCTTGAGATTCTGCCCAGAGATCAGCAGCTCTGGCATCCTGGGCTCACTGCACAGGCTCAGGCTGTTCTGTCACTGGTGCAGCCCTGGCCACCAGCATCCCAGTCACACCAAACCTCCAGCCTTCTCCAGTGAAACCATGGACACATTTTATAACCTCCATGAGCTACCAAATCCTTATCTTAAAAAGTAATAAAACTTCCTTCACAGATTGATTATAAGGAGCAAGGGCCCAACATGGAGAGGGTTTGGAGCTGGGTGCAGAACTTCGCACTAGGTAAAGGACTTCACGCCATACAAAATTAATCTAGTGTGGATTGTCACCAGATGCACAAGAATGTAAGTCTTTTACAAATGTGGTCTAGAAGTCTCTCTCCAACTGGGTATTTGAACAGTGTCTTTTATTCCTAAAAGTAACATAGGGTTGGAGGTGTTGCTTAGTGGTAAAGCACTTATCTAGCATGCCAACCTCCTGAGTTCAATCTCTAGCACTGCAATCAATCAATCAATCAATCAATGACCACTTTGACATGAAGTTTGGTGGCATTTAGCACATTGACAATATTGCACAACCACTGCCTCTCGCTCCAAAAGGAAATCCTCTCCCCACAGAGCACTCACTTTCTGTCTGCCCTCGCCCTGATACAGGAGTATAGCAATGACATAGGACCTGCCACTATGATGCAAAGGAAATATTATAACTGCCAACCTGCTAGATGTCCAGGACATCAAGTTCGTGTCCCCAAAAATCAAAGAATGAATTTTAAGGAACAAAATTTTAAGGATCAAAGGAGTAGGAAATACTTATTAAGAGTTAAGAGTAGGAAATATTTATTGAAGGGGAGAGATACAGCTCCTGAGTAGCAGGAGGGCCCTCAAGAGGGTTACCAAGAACCCTACTTTTCCGGGGAAGTTTTATAGAGCACAGCCACATGGGTAAAAGTTGGGTTAAGGCTATGGTCAGCCGGTAAGATTATAAGAATAGTCACTTAGGTCATATTGATCCAATGGAGAAGCAGGTCACACAGCAGGTGTACATGGAAAAAACAAGGAACTTCTCAGAAGGGGATGAGTCTGAGGGTCTTGGCCACCCACAGAGGTGACTGATGTCTAGCTAGACTTTATCACACCAGGTGTTACTACTTATTTTAGGCCTGGCCATTCTGTCTTTATCTTGAGGCCTGGCCTCCGCCAGATGGGCCTCGGGCCACAGTTGTAATGAGTTCTCATCTTGCACTGACTCTCTTGAGGGCCTGGCCCCACTGAGTGTCTATCATATTTCTGCCTCACTCAGCTGTCTGTAATATCCCCAGCCTTGACAGCAATGAATCTACTTCCTGTCTGTGGATTTGGCCATTTGGGATGTTTAATATACATGGAATAATACACTATGTAGTCTTTGGGGATGGCTTCTTTCACTTAGTACAGTGTTTTTAAGGTTCATCCATGTCATCGCATGTGTCAGTACTGCATTGTCATTTTTTTGAGACAAGGTCTCACTGTGCAGACCGGGCTGACCTAGATTTACTATGTAGCCCAGGCTGACTGTGAAGTCATGATCCTCCTGCCTCAGTATCCCAAGTGCTGAGATTACAGACATGTAGTATTGTGCCCAGTCTCAGTACTTTATTTTTTTTTGGCTGAATAATTTCTCATTGTTTGGAAATATCATAATTATAACTTGTTTATCCATCCATTGATGGACATTTCCAATTGTTTCCAGCTTTGGGCTATTGTAGGTAAAAGGATACAACACTATGTAGTCTCACTAAGTAGTTCAGATGGGTCTAGAACTCACTATGTAATCCAGGCTAGCCTTGAATTCATGGTAATCCTCCTGCCTCAGCCTTCCAAGTACTGGGATTACAGGGGTGCACCACCACACCCACCAAAGATACAATATTTTTAAATGGGACCATAAAAATCACTAATTTTATTGCACTAAAATTACAAGCTTCTGTTCAACCAAATCAATATGGTATTTAAAAAGTAAAGCCAAGAGCCAGGTGTAGTGGTACATGCCCTATAATCAGAGCACTTGGGAGGCCGGGACAGAAGTATCTTAAGTGCAAGGGCAGTGCAGACTATGTGATGAGAACCTGGCAGAGAGAGAAGAGGAGAGAAAGAGAAAGAGAGAGACACAGAGAGAGACAGAGAGACAGAGAGAGAGAGACAAAGAATAGGCAGGGACTAGGTGCAGAGCTCAGTGTTACAGCATTTGCCTAACGTGCACAAGGCCCAGGGTTCCATCCCCAGAACTGAAGAAAAAGAATGAGGGGGACTGCAGCAGACTTGCAGAGTAAAACTGACAGATTATATCCAGAATGTCTTTGAAATTCCCGCAAATCAGTAAGATCAGGAGCACTTATGAAAATGAGCATCTCTTGTATACTTCAGTAAAACAAATGCAAGTGAACAGTAAACATGTGAACAGGAACACAGTCTCACTAGTCACCGGGAAAATATGAATTGAAACCACACGAGAAACCACTACATGCACACACCAGATGTTTGAGAGGAACAAGAGAAACTCACACACCACACCTGGGAATATAAATTGGTCAATTTCTCTGGCAGACAGTTTGATGTGTTCTATTAAAGTTGAAAGTGGGCAAGTCCCACAACCCAGCAATTCCACTCCTGGGTATATAACCAATAGAACTCAGTCCCATGGGCTCCAAGTGACATGTGAAAGAATGTCCATTGCAGCAATATTCATAATAGTCAAGAACTAAACAACCCAAAAGTCTACCCCCAGCACAGTGAATTGTGAATGTGAATTGTGAATGAATTGTGGCGTTTTCCCACAAGGAAATAGAGCAGACAAACGGAAAGGACTTACATGCATGGTGAATTTCACAAACGCTTGGAATTAGAAGACATTTTAAGACATTATTAAAATAATGTATTTTATTTATATGATAGTCAAACCCATGCAAGCTGGTAGTGTAGCTTAGTGACAGAACACAGGTTTAGCATGCAGAGGCCATAGGCTCAATTCACAGCAACAGCAACAACAAAAAGCATTCATGAGCAACTAAGTGCTTCCAGGCGTGGTGGAACATGCTTGTAATCTCAGCAAGCTGGGAGGCTGAGGCAGAAGGATCATAAATTTAAGTTGAGACTAGACAATTTAGAGATTTAGTACAAGTCTATCTCAAAATAAAAAAATAAAAAGGGGCTGGGACTAAAGCTCAGTGTGAAGGTCTTGGGTTCAATCTCCAGTGCCACGAAAAAAAAAAAAAAGTAAGACAAGCAGCTAAGGCACCTTAGAGGTCATCTTTAGGAGAGATTGGATGGGGAAGGCCTGCTCTATTATAATTCATTCAGCTATAATGTATCTGTGTGATAGTCATACTGAAAAAGATGAAAAGAAACAGGGCACCCCATTCAGGACCCCTCCTGTCTCCAAAGCTATTCCTGTTCCCCATTCCTCCATTCCTATTCTCCACTCCCTTTCTCCAATAAATGTTCCTATTCTTAAAAAAGAAAGAAACAAGAAAGAAAGAAAGGAAGGAAGCAAGGAAGGAAGGAAGGAAGGAAGGAAGGAAGGAAGGAAGGGAGGAAGGAAGGAAGAATGGGCCAGGGATATAGCTCAGTGGCACAGTGCCTGCCTGGTAAGCTCAAGGTCCTGAGTTCTATACCCAGTACCAAAAAAAAAGAGAGAGAAAGACAGAGAGAGAAATAACACCTGCCCATGACAATGCTTTGCAATTTGGAAGTTCAAAACTAGGGCTGGGGATATAGCTCAGTGGCACAGTGCCTGCCTGGCAGGCTCAAGGTCCTGAGTTCGATTCCCAGTACCAAAAAAACAAACAAAACAAACAAACAAACAAAAACACAAGAGCCCTCTTTGGCATCCTGTCCTGTTGATAGCCCAGATGTGAAGGAATAGTGCTTCCAGGAGGGGCAGAGGAGACCCAAGGGCCCAAGAGTAGCTGAGTACCTTTCCTAGTATCAGAGATGGCTTCCCTGGAAGCAGCATCGTGGAATCCATTGTCACTGCCTCCTCTGTTAGGGACAGAGAAGCCCTGTGGTGCCTTCTGCCCCGTTAAGGACCCTCCAAGCCACATCCCTCACATTTCTATGGCTCCTTCTGTCTTTCTTCTAGTCTTGCCCTTCCAACTCTATGTGTGTCCCTCCACTGACCCACGGACTCCCTGCCTCACCCGTACATCCTGTCCTCTCTGTCTGTCCATCTGTCTCTGTCCCGGTTCCTGGCACTTTTCACCTTTCTACAAGTAAACCCTCACCCACAGCCCCATACCCTCTTACACAGGCCCAATGTGGCCTCAAGTACGAGGCTAGGATGTGCCAGGCCCTGGACAAGGAAAAGTCCCACTCTGGGCGAGCATCCTAGGGCCTCCTCTGTCAGCAGCAGGTCTCCCCAGGACAGCTAGCAAGCTAACAGAAGACAGCAGGCAGTTGTGCACACCCCCGGCAGAGGGAACACTGCACTGAGAAATCTTTTTTTTTTTTTTTTTTGGTACCAGGAATTGAACTCATGAGCTCAGGCTTAGCCAGGCAAGTGCTTACGCCACTGAGCTATATCCCCAGTCCTGAGAAATCTAAATAAGGAATAGATGAGGAAGGAGAGAAAGCCAGACAGTACTGGTAGGGGCTTCCTGAAAGGCAGACCCAAAGACCAGGCCACATGTAGGTACTAGGTGAGATCATGAGATCTGCAAAGCAGAGGGAAGTATCACACAGGCTCCTGACCTCAGCCCTAACTATCTTGTCCTCTCACGCTCAGGCAGAAAAGAAACAAGCACCGCTGTGAGAGCTGAACACCAAGCATAGTGCCTCACATACACAAGGTGCTTAATACCTGCTTATGTTTGTACATAGTTTTTAAAGTCAGAGGTTTTATCCAAGCCCTGCATTTTTTCTCTAAGAACAGTTCAGCAAGATATCTGTAATTAACATTCCCTGGTTACTTCAAAACTCCAGCATGGTTTTCTGCAGATGAGTCTTAGCTAACTCTAAAATTTGCAAGGCAAGGTAAAGGAACTAGAAGGGACAAGGCAAGTTTGAAAAAGAGGAAAAAGTGGGAGGAATCACACTACCTGCTTTGTTCTCAGTGCTCTATTATCGAGCGCACTGAGCTATCCCCAGCCCCTTCTCCTTTGTAAATTTTTATTTGTTTTTTAAATTTATTTTGAGAAAGGAATTTATGATACTCCTACCTCAGCTTTATACCTTATAATTCACCCATTTAAAGTGAGTTCAGCCAGGTGTGGTAATCTCAGCACTGCAATCCCAGCACTCGGGAGCCTGAGGCAGCAGAATCACTGGGAGTTCCAGGTCAGCCTGGGCCACATAGCGAGTTCAAGGCCAACCTGAATTGCACAGTGAGACCCTGTCTCCACATAGGTAAATAAATATAAAGTGAGTTCAGAGCCAGGTTTGGTGGAGAATGTTATAATAATTCCCTTCAACACTAAGGGAGATGGAAGCAAAAGGATCAAAAAAATGAAAGTTAAAAGTTCCAGCCCAGCTTGCACAATTTAGCAATTTAGCGATGCTGTCTAATAAAGAAATAGATAGATAGATAGATAGATAGATAGATATACTGGAGATGTAGCTCAGTGTGAAGCCCCTGGGTTCAACCCCCAGTACTATGCAAAAAGCATGTCAAGTTCAGTTTATCCACATCCATCATCACAGTCCATTTTAGAACATTTGCATCACCCTACAGGAAAACCCATGTCCATTAGCAGCCACACCCCCTGAACACACCAGTTTAAACCAACTTAACCTACTTCTGTCACTATAGATTTGTCCGTAATGGATTTTTAATTAATTAATTAATTGCTGCACTAGGGATTGAACCCAGGGCCTTTGTACAGAGCTATATCTCCAGGCCTTCTCCCCGACCCTCCTTTTTTGAGACAGGGTCTTGCCATGTAGTTCAGACTTCCAGGCTGGCCTCGAACTCGTGAAAATCCTTCTGCCTCAGCCTCCCGAGGCATACACCATCTGCTACCTCCAGACCTTTTTATTTTTTTTATTTTGAAACAGGGTCTGGTTAAATTGTCCAAGACTAGGCTCAGGCTTGGATTCTCCTGCCTCAGTTTCTTCAAATGCTTGATATACAGGCAGGCATCCACTGTGCCCAGCCATTCTGGACTTTTTGTTTGTTTTGGACATTTCATAGAAATGGAATCATATAACATGTGGTCTTTCCTGTCTGGCTTCTTCACTGAGCATCTTTTCAAAGTTCATCCACTTTGTAGCATGTATCAGTATTCACTCCTTTTTATGACTGAAGAATATTCCATGGATAGATTATACTATATTTTATTCATCAGTAGATGCAAATTTGGGTTTTTCCACTTTAAGCTATGATGAATAATGTCACTATGAAGATATAAGTTTCTATGGATGTATGTTTCCATGTCTCTTGGGTATATCTACAAATGCAGGCTCATATGCTAACTGCATAACCTGTTGAGGAACTGCTATGCTGATTTCCAGTGTGCACCATTTCGCATTCCTACCAGCACTTGCTATTTTGTCTTATTAATTACAGCCATTCTAGTGGGTATAAAGTGTGTCTCTTTATGGTTTTGATTTGCTAATTGCTAATGGCCTTGAATGTCTTCATTTGCCATTGTATATCATAAATTGGCTATTTGTATATTTTCTTTTTTTAAATTTTATTTTAAAGACAAAAGAATGGAGACATATGAACCAGAATAAGCCATAAACAATACCGAAAATACAAAATTATATAGAATATAGTAGGGAATTACACTGGATGTTGTATTACATAATATTATCTTCACATTAGTTAACAAATAAACATTAAAGGAAATACCAAATTATAGAGAAGATAGTAAGGAATTAGCACTGGATGTTGTATAATATAAAGTTATCTTCACTTCTGTTAATACAAAAACGATTGAGGAAATACAAAATTATAGACAACATAGAAGGGAATTAGCTGTGGATGCTGTCCTACATAATGTTACCTTCACATCTGTTACTCAGTTACACAGATGATGGCCCATTTCATCATTCAATTTTTCTCCTCCCTCATCTCCGTTGGCCTACCACTCAATCAGTCATCTTCCCTGTGATAATAACTATTCCTGGGATTATCCATACCCCTGGACTCTTGCCTTGGGAAGAGATATAGCTGCCTCAGACTATACCATAACATACATGGGTGTATACAAACTGCCATGGTCAGAGGTGGAAAAGCACATATGCTCACAGTGGACCGCCTGGCTCCACCCCGTTGCCATGCTATGGGTGGGGGCAGGTCCAGTCCGTGAGGTGCCCTCAGCGGGGCCCACAGCAGAGCAGCCACGGGGCACGCACCCCTGTCGGGACGCCCTCAGTGACCCATTCGGCTCTGTCCCATTGCCTCAATGCTGGAGGCCCTTTCTTCTCCTCCTCCCATTCCCCACCCCTTGCAGCTGGGCATTGGACAAACTTACGATGCTTGGTATAAGGGCTTGAAATCTCCCCGGCCTGTTCTCATTGTGTTATTTCAGGGTATGAACTGAGTTTAAAGATTAGTTCTAGAATAGAGTTGGAGGATTTTCTTGGGTCTGCTGTATAGAGTATGTTGTTGTTTTTCAGACTCCTGGTCTGCTGTCCCTCATCCAATTTGTTGCTATGGGTTCACGCAAGGTCCGCATGTGCAAGCTGTAAGGAGACCCTCTTGGTGCTCACATTAATAGTTCAGGGTGAGTCCCAAAGACCGTGGATTCGTCCCATTGTTGCCAGGAACAGGCGGTGCTTGCTCAAGCCGCTGAGACTCAAGGTGCTCCCAGTGAGAGTTCAGGGTGGGAGCTGAGTCCCGGCAACCCAGCTCATGTTTCCTGCTTGATGTTGGAGTGAGAAGGGCGTGGAGCCATTTGATCCACCTCCATCTGTTTCTCCCTCCTGTTGCGGTGCTGGTGCCCCTGTCCGCTCCTCGGCTGGATCCCTGGGAGCCGCTGAGATTCCCCACTGCTCTCCGCTGGTAGCAGCTCACCCAGCAGAGAGGCAGGGGGCAGCCACCTCGAGGCAGGTGCCGAGCCGGGCATGATGGGCTGTGTACTAGTTGCATTGATTCTCTCCAGGCACTGATTAGGAAGGTTGCCACAGGGTGGGGACTCTGCCCCAGTGGCTGTCATAACTTCTCATCCTCACACTGGGTTCGACAACTGCTCCCGACAGCCATTGCCTCTTTTCCTGGCTGCACCCTCCCCTCTCCAGCCCTGGACCAGCTCTTGGAAGTCCGCTCTCTCCTGGCCAAGTTGGGAGGCTGCCGTGAGTGTGGGTCTCCGAAGCTGAAGCTGCGCTGTTTCTTTCTAATGAATTGACCATTACATTTCTAAAGTTCTGAAATGGCCAACAGACCATAGAAAGGTACTACTTTAGGCTCCTGCTTGAAACCAACAGCTTCAGAAAACTGCTGGCCTTGATTCAGAGCCATCAGCCTGGGCAACTCTTAATGACTAAGCCAAGACCCTATCTCAAAATAAATAAAAGGCTGGGTATGTAACTTGGTGTGATGGCCCTAGGTCCAAGCTCCTGTACTAAAGGGGAAGTATAAGCTACTGTAATCAAAATCAAACAGTTCTGGACCCGCCCCCACCCATAGCACGACGACAGGGTGGAGCCGGGCGGTCCGCTGTGAGCATATGTGCTTTCCCACCTCCAACCATGGCAGTTTGTATACACCCCTGTATGTTATAGTATAGTCTGAGGCAGCTATATCTCTTCCCAAGGTGAGAGTCCAAAGATATAGATAAACCCAGGAGTACAGTTATTATCACAGGGAAGATAACTGATTGAGTGGTAGGGCAACGGAGATGAGGGAGGAGAAAAAACGAACTGATCAAAAGGGCCATCATCTGTGTAACCTGAGTAACAAAGATGAAGGTAACATTATGTAGGACAGCATCCAGAGCTAATTCCCTTC
>PVLD010014171.1:0-53321 GCA_004027595.1 Dinomys branickii
AAACTGTCTGACTAAATTTGCATGTCTGTATATGGGTCCATACATCTACAATTCGAAGATATCAATGGATAAAGCAACAACTACTATTGAGACCATATCACCTTGTCTATAGATTAGTTGTGATTGTACTATTTTCTATGATAATGGGTGTCTGTTTGTCAATATGTTTTTGTACTTTTATGTTTCTAAAATAAAAAAATAAATAAAAAAAAATAAATTTCTTGAGTTTTGGTCAACATGCTTGTTCTCATCTGAGTCAATGTGTATGTGAGTGCTAAAAGTAGCTTTACTAATTTTCCCAGGATTATATCTCCATGGATAAAGATATTTTTATGAGAATGGACTGGTAGAGCATTTACTCAAACCCAACCACTTTCCACTTGAGAAATAACTTTCTCAAAGATATCAAAGACAGTTAGTTTTAAACAGTGCTTCCCACTCCAAACCCATCATATTTTCTCTACAATACCATCATGATCTTGATACTGGCTTATAAACGTGGCTACATACAGGTGTTGATACGTGGGGTAATAGCCTATGGGCCAATAAATGCGAATAGCTTTAGATATCATGGTATAGTAAATCTTTTAGTAAATTGACTTGTGAAATGAAAAGGACTGAAGCACTTCTGGGAAGATGGAGCAGCAGTAGACAGCAACAAATTAGCCCATGTTTGTAGCAGCACAATTCCTAATAGCTAATCTTAGAAACAGTCCACATGCCCACCAATGGATGAATGGATAAAGAAATTGTGTTTTTTATACACAATGGAGTACTACCCTGCCATAAAGAAGATAAATGAGATTTTTTTGGTAAAATGTGCACCTTGAGACCTTACTTTTAAGTGAAATAAATCGGACACACTCCCTTAAATATGTCATTGTTTCTCTTATGTGAGCGATGAAAAGCACAAATGAGTATCAGAATTGGTGACAGACACTGGGAAGTATGAAGAAAGTATTCAAATGGGAGGGGGAAGGGAGGCAGGAGGGGGGAAGGAAAGCCAAAGGACAAATATAGGAAAGGGAAAATGGAAACAGAGCTTTTGTAAGTCAGGAAGGGAAGAAGGTTTTAAGGGAAGTTAGAGGAATGCAGATAGGTGATGTACAAGCACAGATTCCTTTTGATGACTGTGATCATCATGTATACCAAGAGTAGCAATCAAATCAACTTTAAGCAACCTGAAAGGACTATACAATAAAGTTTAGAACAAGTTGTGTACATATCTTGGATCAGTGACACTTGTTTCTGTTGTATTTCTCTAGTTTGGGGACACAGGTACATAGAAGTATTTTTTGTTTCCTTGAGTCATAACATATTATCATTACTTGTGAAGATTTCTCTTTTAGAGACATGGCAGGTAGTTCAGTGGTGCAGCCTACAATAATCTATGTGACATACAGAGATGCTGAAAAATACAATGTTTTGAAGGGTTTCTTAAAGCACCATTGTCAATAATATTATGGCTGAGAAACCTTACCTAGAATATGAAAGCAATTCTATACAGCTTGCAGTATTATTTTTAATATAGTCTGTTCCTTACTAGCATTATGATTTTGGGGGACGTCTCCTTTCTATCACTTTATTTGGAAGGAATGCTCTTGTTGTTCACTTAATTTGAAGGATAATAATACATGATAAATGATATGAGGTGAGTATTCACTAAAAGATATGCACTCATGTGTTGCTGGGCAGTCTTCTGGGAAAATAAAAACCACTGAGTAAGAACCAACTTTGCATTCTTCAGCCCTACTATAGCTGTATTATGTAACTCATCTACATTTATGTGAATTTTCATGTAAAGAATTTTTCCCTAAATTTGGGGAATTTAAACTTGACTTTAAGAATATTCTACTATTGAGATGTACTATTAACGGTACATTATTAAAGAGATCTTCTATCTTAATTTTACGTGCACATACCTCTCCTATCATAGTGGATAGATTAAAAATATAGAGTTAATTTTTTCAATATATGCTTCTCTTTTTCATTGTGTTATATCATTTCAGAGTACTTGATTTATATTTTGTTTTTAGGATATTATCACACTTTATTGTGATTACCTACATATTTCCATCTTCTATTAAAGTATGTGAATGCATCAAGTGACCTATTTCTTTTCACATCTCTGGCAGTTAGCACATGGGACAGAGTCATTGCTACAGGGAAAGTACATTTGGGATATTTGGGGATCTAGAAATTGATGTGGAAGTAACAGTGTTCTTGTGGAAGGAACTAATGGAATATAGTAGCAGGAAAGTCAGTTTTGTATAAATAATATAGAGGCATATCAGGTGGATTAAACAGCCTGAAATGTACCTCATCAAAAGAATAGTGAGTTTGAGAAAGGAGTAGAACTGGTAGAAAAAAGTCGATATTTGGAAAGATTAAGGCCTATCCTTATGTAAGAGAGATAGGAGAAGAAACTAAAAGGAGAACGATGAAATTCTGATATATTCATTACATGGAAGACTCTGAACTTAGGGTATATTCATAGCAACAAATGCAGGAGTAGGACTTGGTGAGTGATCGCTTGTGATAAAAGGAGAAAGAACTTATATATGTGCGGATGTTATGTTTCAGTTCTGAGAGCAGCAATGCTGATGACAGAGATATAGCATTTACTGGGTAAAGCCAAATTTGGTGTGGACAACAAAAAATGAACTTCTGAGTCGAAGTGGTGTCGTTATATTGTCCATTTGTCAGGCACTAAGGTAGGTAGTTTATAAAATGTACTCTCTCTGAGAGAGATGCTGTGTTCCAAACATTTTGAATTTCAAGTGTTGAGAAGCTGTACATGTTGATCATTATACAAGATAAGCAGAAACACGGTAAGGACACTGAGTGATGGCTAGAATCATTCAGCATAGAAATGATACATAAAGTCCTGGGGATAGGTAAGATTTTTCTAGGTAGAAAGTGAGAAACAATCATATAATTAGATTAGACCCTGAGAAAACACACAGTTAAAAGGGGGCAGGGAATAAATACTATATATTCAAAATACTGAATACTTTGCAGGTTTAAAATCTTATACTGGGACCTTGCATATTTATTTGGCATATAGCAAGTTCAAAATAAATGTTTCTTATGAAGGAGCAGTGAATTTACACAACAATACTGTGAAGTATTATGTTTCTGTCTTGGTTACTTTTCTCTCATTGCTGAGACAAAATACCCAACGCCCAAAATGAAGGAAGGAAAGGTTTATTTAGCTTACAGTTTGGGGAGGTTTCAGTCCATACTTGGCTGGTTCTGAGGCAGAGTGGCACATGGCAGAGGGCAAACTGTTCAGGGTGGCAGAGCACAGCAGAAACAACCAGCAAAAGGGAGGAATGGCCACAGGAATGAAGCAGGCAGCCTTTCTCTCCCTTACATATGCAAACTATTCCCCCTAGGGTATAGCTCTCACACCCACAATCCCAGCAAACTATCTGCCCTAGGGCAGGTATAGCTCTCACACCCATAGTCCCAGCATTGGCTCCTGGATCAGTCATAAACTCTAAAAGCCACCAAATAACTGCATGAGGATTTGGGGGGACGTCCGGACACAAGCCATAACAGTTTCCCTAATAAGTCTCACTTTAGGATTTATTCAGTGCCGTTGTTTGAGTTCAAAGTGCTGACTTTTCATTTATGGCACATTTGCATTGTGAATAATACCCTGTCAAAAGAGACAGAAGTTTTAACTGAGTAAGATAACCACGTATGTAAAATGCTGCATACAGATCGCTTACTGACTGTGAAATTCTTCCTTAGGAGTTATTTTCCCACAGAGTAGTTTCTTCTGACTTCTACTGTTGCTAGTCTGCTCTTAATCTAGTGCTTTTTTGGTTCTAATGATGCTCTTTTCAAATGACAAGGTCTTCTCTATAACACGATACTATATAGTTTCACGGATAAGTTTTTTATGTAGACTTATTTCTTATCAATCTGATATATACATATGACATTTTTAAATTTAGAAGTATATATATTTCTTCAATTAGAGGAAAATATTTTTAATTTTCTCATCCATTTTACTTTCTATTCTTGTAGAATTTCACCTATGTGTAGGTTAGACCTGCCCACTTTCCCTATCATATTGGTTAATTCTACCTTCATAATTTTAAAAATCCCTTGGTCCCCCTGTGATATGTGTTCTGTGTGTTTCTCAGCTCTGTTTTCACTGTGGCAAATTGTTTTTAATTGATTCTTGTCAGGAAATTTTGTGTCTTTATGATTTTAACATTTTCTCCAGAGATGAATTTCATGTGCAAACTTTATACTCTTTTTATATTCAATTGTACAAGTTTACTCATAGAAATCATTTTTTCACCTTTTTTGAGCCTAACATTTTTAGTAAAGCTTCTGTCACATAATTTAATAAAAGCAATTTCATCCAAAGTGAATTTGTTTAGGTTATTAGATTTTTATTCTTATTTTTACTATTTTAATGCAATTTTAATTTTATTGTGTTTTTAATTTTCAGGCTATCATAAAGATTTTTGCAATTTTTTATTATTTGCTTTATTATCACTTTCAGTGTCTATTCTCATTCCACTGCTTTTAGGGGGCTTCATACTGTGACCAAAATCAGACCAGAATTCAGAAGAAAAATTATAATTATTATTCAGACATTTATTATTAATAGGAATATAAAGAACAAAATAAAGCACTGGAACTAGCAGGCAAGGTTATTAGCATTGGTACATGCTGATGTACCAAAATTTATTAGCATTTACAACTAGGTAAGAATTACAATTGATAAAAAGAAATTCTTTTCATAGCATCAGAAAAGTAGACATGGTACTTAAAACATTCGAAGACTTTATGAAATAAAGCTTTATTGAAGAGTGTAGAATATACCTGAGTATGTAGAAAGTTAAATTGTATTTAAGTATTTGAAGTCTCAATTTTAATAATTTATGAATGTATTCAGATAAATACACTGTATTCAGTGCAGTTCCATTTAAAATCTGAGCAGTTTTGTTTGAGGGGATGTTGACAAACTAAAACTAAAGCATACACATTACACAGGAAAGTACACAAACATTATGTGATTGAAGGCCACAGAGATTCTTAAAAATAGTCAGTAGAAATGGTTTGTACTGGCTGAGTCATAATGATTTGCCCATACTCAGAGGGGTAAAAAGCTAAAAAGTGCAAAGTTGGACAACTAACATGGCAGAGGACATCTTTTTCCTTCTTAGTATTCTGAGAGACTTACATTGGAAACATGAAAAAAAATCAACCTAAGGTAAAAGTTCTTCATAAGCTTTGTACAGGAAATTCAAAGATTGTACAGGACCTGTCTTGAGCATTGAATAGCAGGCCTGGATGTTTCTTATTGAATGAGGAAGTGGACACGCATGGCTAATCAAGATGTAAAAGAGTTTAAAAAAAGATTGGCATTAAGGGTAGATCATTGTCATCTTTGTAAATATCTGTATTTTGTAAAAATACAAGAATTGTTCATATGTTATGTCAAGACATAATACAACTTAGAAAAGGGTGTCACAATTAAATACTTCCTGAGATATTTCTCTCAAATAGGTGCTAAGTCTCTAGGCAACGGACTTTGCACAATTAGAAACAAAAGACCCCGTAGAAAAGAAACCATTACAGCAATACTTTTTTTTTTTATTTTAAAAGTAAAAGAACAAAAACACTAACAAACATACACACAGTAGCACAAGAACAGTACAAAAACCGAACTACAGATAAGGTGGCAGGGGATCAACAATGGTTGTTGTATTACACGTTGGTAGCTTCAAAGTGTATACTCAGAACAATACAAATAGACATACCAGATTTTTGTGGTTTTTTTCTCTTCTTTGATGTCCTTTCTGTTCCTAGGATACCTTAAGGATCTGCTCTGTAACTGATGACACTAATGCGTGTCCTGGTCAGCATTTCTAAAGTAGGTTTTGAGAAATGGAATCAGGTATCTTGTTTATGTTGGGAAAAAAAATAAATTCTAAGGAAGGTGATGGAGAAGTTTCTATGGAAATATAAGACCAGGATTCCTTCTCTGAGATTCATAAGGAGCATAAGAATTTTGACAGCTCTAAAACTTGTGCAGCCAAAGAGACTGTATTTCAGATGATTTTCTGAAGAAAACATATTTTTTCCCAGGGAAGAATTTAATAAACAACAGCACTTTATTGGATATTTTGGGAAATATTCTTCTAGATTATAATACTATTTTGGCTCAGAAAGTGTCAATTATGTTGTAAAAAGTCTTTGTTTAGATTAAGCCATGATAATTTTATTTGTTCTAGGCTTCAATGTAGGATGTAGGGTGGATGAGCAAAGGATTGGTATTATGGTAACTCACTGAATCACTGGAAGCGTGTGGAATATGGTATGGGGGTAGAGTAGCCTGTTTTGAGTGAGACTAAAGTAGCATTGTCAGTTTCAGAGAGAGAAGACCATATTTCACAGATAAGGCCTCCAATGTGCTCATGCATTGAGTGCAAAAAGGCTTTAACAAGGTGAACAGACAGAGGGTGTCTGTAAGAGGGTCGTGTTATTTTTTGTCAGAATGATAAACTGAATTGATAGCAAATTAGAGTTTTCTGGGTTGAAGGTTATGTATTTTATGCATACTCTCTATATATTTTATATATACTGCATATATTCTATGGTCCTTTGTTCCTTTCTGTTTCAATTACGTTTTGCTATTGGGTGTGCGAAGACTAATATGAAGAGCTTGACTAAACAACATAAATCAAATTTGAGATAGAAAATTGGAGTAAAGTTGATTTGATTTTTTGGCTTAATGTAGATCTGTCCATGCGCCAAATCTCCCAGAAGCTATATCCTTATTTATGTTAGAAGCATTTAGAATAAATATCAAGTGATATGAATGTGAAGTTAGTGAGGATTTTAGTGTGTATTTCATTGATCCTATGTTGATACCAAGGAGAAATGGAATGGATGTAAGAATAATTTTAATGAAGATATACCTGTTTTTATGATACTATGAAAATATTTTCCTTTGTCAGAAACAATCTCAATGTTGGCTAATTATAGGAATAGATCTAGGTTATAAGGAGAAAGGACCCACAGCACTGGGATGTAAATGACAATTCTATCCCCTGGGATAAGTTGCAGCCCATCCCATAGAGTAGACTTGATTAAATTCAAGACCACAGAGAGTACTGAGTTACACTTCAAGGGCTTGTTATCTATGCAGTCATATGAGACCCCTAGTTAGAAGGAAACCATCTTTGCTGAAGCCATTTTGAAATCCTTACTCAGTTTTGAACAAGGGTATATGCATTTTTATTTTGTTTTAAGGTCAGAATATTATGCAGCTGATTTTGAACATAGTATAACAAGAATACATTTCTATATGCCTAGGGCTTTTTAGAAGCTCTTGGATCTTCATTAAACCCTATATTTGGGTACTCATTATTGAAAATCATAAACTTCGTGTGATAGGAGAGGCAAAGAATCTCCTGTCTCCCTTCATGGTAAAAATAAAATCCAACTTACGGAGAGGGACTTGGATAGAATTGGCCTATAATTTATTGAAAAATGTGAATGGACATCTTCTAAAAATGATAAGGCTGTCTGAGTTATCCAGCCATTTCTCTGAGCATAGGTAAGCAGATGCAGAAGTAGGCATACAGTTTTAATATTACTCATTCTTTGAAAGCAAACTCCCATACTAGTATCCAGCCACCTAGAGTAGCATAATGGGAAATCTCTGTTAATGAGCTTCCTGCCCAAAAAAGCAGACTCACCCTCAGAGTGCTTTACTTTGTAGGACCAACACATTTCTCAGCATCAAGGGAAAAGTTATTGTACAACTATATTTACAATTCACTCAGGAATGTAATCAATATTGTGTGTTCTGACCAGTAAGAGTAACAGTTCTTCTTGGAGGTTAATTAGGTAGCTTGAGGGAAGAAAGAAGGTTTTTGAGTTTTTCCCCGGGAGGCAAAAATCTCCTTTTCAAATATACATAATTTGTATAAGCTCCCCTTGTTACTTATGATAAAAATTTTATAGGTGACTGTGTCTCTTTTCTCTCCCGCCTGTAACAGCTGGAGTTCGGAAGTTGCAGCAAGTTTCCCCAAGGGCTGAAGCTGTCGGGATCAGCAAAGGAGGACGTTCAGTGTGAAAAGCAGCGGGCTTGGACACTTCACAGTTGTCCCTCGCCACGAATGGCACTTCACCGCCACTCCGCAGGCTGGGAGAAAACAGGCTTATTGCATTCATTCTAAGAAATATTCGCTCACCTCTTTGTGGGCCTCCCTACAATTTCAGTTATATTTCATCTTCTTAGAAGTTTGCTAAATGTAGCTTCAAGCAGCTCACTCTGGTAGGTGTGCTTGGGCCATTATCAGCCATTTTTCAATAAAGCTGTGGGTGAAACTGTCATTGATTCTTTTTCACCAGGAGAGAATATTAGCTTTTCATCCTCATCATATTATCTCTCGGCTTGATTGATAAAAGTGTCATGCTAAAGGAAAGGTCAGGAATTATCGAGTGGGTGTTCATTTAATTCATCTCTCACCCCTTTATTCCAACAAATGTATTGAGACTATAACAGAAAATTTGTGTTTATGTGATGAGGAGAGAAAAATGGATGAAGTCCCCAAAGATTAATGACTTCATTTTGCTGCTTAGAAATTATGTGTGAGCTTTAAAGGGTCTTCATTTATAACTTACAGTTTCTCCTTATTTTATTTTTTTATTTTGGTACAAAGAGTTTTCACATGATACTTAGATGAGCAAATAAAATTTGTTTTGTGGGTTAAAAATTCTTGGCCGTGGAAGGTGGAGGAAATATAGGAGAGGACAGATGGTTCAAGTGGCAGGAAAAGATGATAACTAATCTCATTATTCAGTGTGTGCAATGAAGTCATAATTACTGTGAATTACTTCTAATTATATTTTATTTTCTAAGTAACATTGCTTAATGCTGTGATGAGTGACTAAGGATGAAAAAGATCAAAACAGAAAAGATGTTTAGAACGCCAGTGGGTGATTCAGAGTAGAGCTCACAGTCAACTTGGGAGACATAGTCACGGGCTGTTCCAGAGGCTTCTTTATTTCAAGTCCACATTTTGTGATCGACCCTTTCTTTTGCAGTGTGTCCTTCAGATGGTCTAATAAGCTTAGTACCTGAGCACTTTTTTGTATGTTACTGCTACTCCCTAACTCTAGGACAGCAATCTCCCCCCACAGAGTAGGATTTTAGTAAGTGAATTCTAGATGTCATCCCACATTGGTCAGTTAATTGTGTGGCATTAGAAAAAAACAATTGACTTCTCTGCACTTCATTGTTCTCATGGAGGCAAAAAGGAAGAGTGAGTGTCAGGTGATCATGAAGTTTCACTTTATCTCTGAAGTTAGAAACTTAAGAGTCATTCTTGGCTCTACCCGTTGGCCAGCTTTCACACCCATTCGGTCAGTATGACATTTCCTGCTCTTTCCAGTACATATACCTTGAATCTATCATCTGCTGATTTTTTACCATTAACTTAGAATAGACCCTCACTATATCTGATTTAGACTATTTAAATAATCTACTTCATTTCCTTTCCTATAGTTGGTACCTTTTCCAATCATTTCTGACTTATTCAAGATTGTACTTTTTCAACTTATATAACTGATTCAATTTGCAGCCCACCATTGGCACTAAAGAAGCTAGATTAAAATATAGCCAAATGTTTTCATGATATGCAAACTTTCCCAAACTTTTGCTTTTGTTAGCAACTAATTTTTTCTGTTTCCCTCTATGAGATTAACCTTGCTTGGTCCAGTAATTTCTTTGTGCATTCCAACCCCTAGGTCTACGGAATCACTCTGGAATGCATTTCTTAATTCCAGTTGGTTTGGTTCCTTTGTGTTTCTTGATTTCCAACCAGCTTAACCATCTCCTCTTCTTAATTTGTCTTTCTCCTGTTAATGACATTCATAATTTAACATAATACAATTTTTAATTTATCGCATTATACTATGTGTTCTTTATATACAACCTTACTAGAACAAAACTTTTGGTTCAGTGTTCACAGAAAAGGCCCAATAATATTTGTCTCTCTTTCTCTTTTCTTAATTCAGTGCTGTTTAAAAAAAGTGGAAAAGCTGCAAAACACTCCTATGAAATGTGTGCTTTAGGGAAACTGTGCAAGGGACAATTTTTATGACAAACAACAGACTAGGAGCATATAAGCCCCCAAGAATAAAGTGACTAACATTTAGTTAATTAATTCATCTTAACTTCTTGTTATGAATCTTGGTAGGAGAAAACTCATCTCCTACCTTTCAGTGATGTATTTCTCCAGCCTCCTTGGAAGTTCATTGAAAGTTCCTTTTTTGCAAGTGGCTAATGCTTTCTGAGGAATCTGTCCCCTTTTTTTTCAGCCTGCTCCCTTCAGTATGAACTAAATCTAAAACTCTCTTCTGTGAAGCAGTTCAAATATTGTAAAATATGCCAAGACTGGCTTAGCTTCTTTTTCTGTGTGCTCATGTCCTTGGTGTCTTCTTCCCACACTTCCTGGTAATTATCTGCTTACACATCCTTCTTCACAGGTGACTGTGGGCTTCTGGAAAGCAGAGTTAGTGGTTCACTGATCCATGTGTTTCAGTGCCCTGTAGACATTGTAGACTTTCACCAGATATTTGGATGGCTTAGTGAACAAATGTGTAAGTCACTGAAAAAGGGTTTTGTCCATTATTGTTTTCTATGTGTCCCTTTATCGAATAGGTCTCGTAGGTGGCAGAAGCCACTCCACATAACCTTTATACTCCGTGTATAAACTGCTCCTAGGTTATTATTTATGGCTGATTGGAGGAAATAGTTCTAAACGCCGGGAGCCAGCTAGGCTGTTCCTACCCAAGGAAGACACAGAGGTACCAACCTGGAAGGTCAGAGATGCAAGGCCACCCTGATGGTCTTGACATCTGCCTGACACCATTGGAATTGTCCTCAGTTTTGTCCTCTTGTTAAAACCTGAATAAATGATAACAAAGTTAAACAGCACTTGACTGGCTCTTAAATTTTCCCTCTTTTAAAACCTTAAGTACTAATTATTTATTTTTGCTCGCGTGTAGGTCAGAGCTCACCTCTCTGCTGGGAAGAGCCTGCCCACAGATCCTCCAGACATCTCCACTTCTGTCTTTCTTCTAGTGTTTTTAAAATGCTGTAACGCTTAGGGGAGCTTCTGCTGATTAAACAGTTTAAAACGAGTCAAGATGGCAGGCTAAAAATAACTGAAATGCCCCTGCTGTCCCAGTCATTAAATGATGGCCTGGCAGTTACAACCTGCAGGCAGTGCCTCGGGCAGACTAAGTCCAGTGCCTCATCATTATCCTCCTAGAAATCTGGGGGTTGGCTAAATCCGCAGCCATTAGCTAGAATGGAAACGTTTTGACCTGTCATTTAAACAAGAAAAGTCAACTAGGCCAAGTTCTTCAGTTTTTAGAGTTATAAAATGTCACGGCTTCTTTAATTTGTACAGAAGTAATAGGAGACTATCGTGATGCTTCCCTGACTCTCTGCCCTGCAAAGTGCCAGTCTGTTTGAGGTGCTGCTCCTGTGCCTTTCAGAGCACCCCCACACTCTCTGTGTGATAGCTCTCATTCGTGCGAGAGGTGCTGTGGGAGAGGTACCCCTGAAGTCCAGTGGCTGAGGATGGAAGGTCAGCCTTCCCACTTTCTATCTGTGCAATTTGGAAACAATTACTTTTCCATTTTTGTACATCAGTTTATGTATTACTAAAGAGGAAGTACATTGTGGAGTTGTGGAGTTCTTGGCAAAGCTGCCTCATGGAGTTGTGCAAAGAATTAAAATGAGACAACAGGACATCTAGGAGACAGTAAATACTCCATATATATTAATGATTATTAATGGATAGTTTCATAATTTTTGCCACCCTGGCCTTTGTTCGCGTGTTTGCCCCTTTTGTTAGTCGGTGACTACATGGAGAATGACTCCTTTTAGCTCAGAACCTCTGACACATAATGTAAAACCCCTTTTTTTTAGTGGAAGGGCAACAAATACTGTTTGGTACATTAAAGGACTTAATTCAACACCTTCATTTCACAGCTAAGAAAGCAGAGGACTCATACAGAATGATTCATGTCCAGAATTATGACTTCAATTTCTCAAACTGTAGTTCTGTGTTACTTCCAAGGTATAACAAGAACACCCGTGTATGGAAAGTAGAAAGGATGAGGTAAACTTTATTCTGGGGTATGGCCAGAGACAGGATTTGAGACAAGAGGAGAAGGATCTAAAATCTGTCCCTATAAAGTGTGTCATCTATTATTTAACTCTGCTGTAGAACCAAATTTTCCAGAGATTTATGGAAAATCAAAGTAAATTTATAAGATCTATATCTATCTATATCTGATGAATATAAAACCAAACATCAGAGTAATTAATTGTCTTGAAGGATAGATAATAATTGAAAAGTGACTAAGTCAACACAAGCTTGAATATCTGATTCTGAATCCAGGACCACTCCTCCCAATTGTACAAGTTATCAATGATATATATCACAGATTGTGTTCTGGTGATTTATTTCCATAATATTGTTTCAAATAAATATTCTTCTTTGTACAGGTAAGAAACCTAAATTGCAAAGTAGTGTCACTTAGGAGATTATAGAAAATGGCAGAAATGAGCATTCTGATCATTTACTCTCACACCCAACAAACCATCCTTCCTTAAGAACTCTGAGCTTCTTTCATCCAGAAGGAAACATGGCAGTCATGACCACCACAACAAAATCCAGTGCTTCTGGTCCATGTTAGTTTGCTCATTCTTCAAAAGCAGCATTAGACTTCTGTTTTGGGCCAGGGTGGAGTAATGGAGATGGATTTACTCTTCTGTGTGAAACAAACAATAAAATGACAACCTGTATATATTTTAGGTACTAGATATTAAACAATGAAATAGAGTGCTCCCCAGGAGATGTAATAAAAGTTTATAGCAAACTAAAAATAGAAGAGAAATTCCTCAACAAGAGAAAAGTCATCTAGGAAATACTTGTTGCTATCATTATACTTAATATTGAAGGACAAAATTCCTTCCTAAGGTTAGAACCAACACAAGCCCATCTGTTTGCAGCTTTTTAATTTAATACTGTACCATAGGTTCCACCAAGTATAATATGGCAAAAAAGGAATAAAAGATATTCCAATGGGAAAGGAAGATCAAAACAGGTTATATTTGCAGTTGACGTGATTTCTACTTGGAAAATCCAACAAAATATAGTGAAAATCTATTATAAATAATAAATTTAGCAATATTTCTGAGCACAAGATTAATACAAAACTAATCATATTGATGTGTACTGGAAATTCATAATCTAAAATTTGAATAAAAATGTAATTTATAATCATATCAAAATGTGAAGTCATTAAGTATAAAATCAACAAAAGATTTGAAAGAGATACGTAGAAAACATTACTGAAAGAAATGTTAAATGCTCTAAAAACTGACCTAATTTTGTTATTTTTTTCTCATATACTTGCGACTTATTATCTATTAACCTTGTATATGGTGGCCAGAATGTTGATGGTTATTTGCTCAAGGACAAACATCTACAATGATGATGTCAGACTGATAGCTTTGGGGTCCTGCAGGTGAACCAAGGATGCCTGTCTTGATGGCTTCTAGACAACTATGCACTATTTTTAGCTCTGCAGCTAAAAAGTTTCTTGAACATTAAAGTATAAATTTGCATTTCAGAAGATGATGCAGTGACAGGGTACACGGAGCATAAATTCACATGCAAAACTCAGGTTGCCTTCTGGCAGGATTATGACACAGCTTCTAAAATAGCCACCAAAGCTAAAAAAGCACAACCTTACTTCATAATCATCAGAGACAGAGACATAGATGTTTCACTTGGTCTCCCCCTTCTGAGGGATGGTATCCCTTGAATTTTTCAGTGGTATTAAAATCTAATAGAATCTAATGAAAACACCAGAATTTCAGGACTCAGAAGAGAGCCATTTAAGAAAGATAGGAATCCAGTGGCTTAAATTATGACATTTGTCAAATCTAGAGAAGGAACATGAATCTAGAAAGATCAATAAAGATTTATTTAAGATGGAGCTAGGAATTCTGTCTTAGGACAACCTAAAATACATAAAACACTGTGATGAACTCTTTTTCAGGGAGTATTTCTTTGTCACCTTGAAAATATGCCAATCAGCAACCCTGTTATGGACTTTTGTTAATTTTCTGATTTGTTTTTCTCCTTAGTACTTACACTGGCTAACTTATCTACACATTTTATCATTTTGTTTATCTATCTTTCTACTCAACCATAACTAGAAAGGTAAGACTGAAGAGGGAAAAGATTTTACTTTGGTCCATTGATGCTTTTCCAAATTCTTGAACTGAACACAGAGTGCGACTTAACAAATACTTTTGGGATGGGTAAGTGTGATTTTTGTAAGGGCATCCTCTTTGATTATTTTGCCAGTTGCTTTGTGAATGTTACCAACTCTGACAATTCTCCACTTGGGACCACTCTCCATTTTTCCAGCCCTCTCCTGACTTCTCTCATATTAGGAATATGTCTAGAGGCTAACTGAAGGGAGATTCCTAATTTTTTTGATATCTGACAGCCCTGATAAACTTCTCTAGAAGGCCATGCATCCTACCAGAGATAATGAATATAGGCTTTTTACGATTAACTGGAGCTTTAGCATCAGGAACCAGAATTTGCTCTAGAAGCTAGGCTAAACTAGTGTCTGTGAGAGATAGATTTGATTGAATGTTCGACTCTTTCACTTATATATTAAAGTCCCTCAATTTTTGAGCTTTTTGTGGTTTTATTTTTTATATATAAAACAGCTGTAGCAATCCAACTCCATGAGCCTTTCTTTACATGGTACTAGGGATGAAACCAAGGCTTTCACTTTGAGGTAGAGTCCCCAGCTGTTTTAATTTTTTATTTTTGAGACAAAATCTTGCTAAATTGACAGCTTATGCAGGATAAGCTCAAACTGTCTCAGCTTGCCAGGGTGATGGGATTATACATTTGCGTCAAGATGTCTGGCTCACAATACTTATACTAAATCGAATAATGCATATAAAGTGCCCATCCATGATTGATCAAATGATATGAGTTTAACATGTTTCTCAAATTGGGCAAATATCATGAAAGGAACTTATGTATCTAATTAAGTGGAAGTGATAGAAAAAAGACTAATTTTGAGTGAAAGTGAAATGTAACTTTGGTTCAATTTTATGTGTAAAATAACGGACTGACTCTTAGTATTGTGGGGATCTCCACAACGATAGTGTGGGACAGACTACATGACAGAGTATCTGTAAGCTGGAGAAACAAAAAAACATGCTAAGTATTAGGAATGATTCATGCATTACTTGAGGTCTTTCAAAAAGTAGATGTGATGGCATTAAACATATGAGGAATTTATTAGGGAAATTCATGTTAGACACAATGTGCTGAGGGTCAGGAGAGGTGGATAGTGCCTTAGGAATGATGATCTAACATGAAAGAAAGACAGAAGGAATGCAAGAAAACTGAATGGAAGTGTCTTAGACTTCCATGTAATTTTAAGAAAAGTCCATTAAAGGTGTCAAATATTTTGGAACCAAAATCAGTGTTAGTGAATCCTATACTTTTCAGGAAGGCATTAATCTGAGGGTTTCTGTCCTCAGGCATTATTTGGGGAGGCCTATGGGAAGAGTGCTTTCATGCACATAGTGATGCATTTTAGAGTTTAGCAACTGAGGTTCCTTTTTAGGGACAAGACCCAGGGCTAGAGGTCTGAGTAAAGCCTTTCTAATGCTGCTACACATAGCACTCTTTCTTGATGTCTTTAATCTCTACCTGAGAAAGGTTGAACATTTTCAGTATTGGACCACTCACCTTAATTACTGACTTTATTTTCCAGAAGGCTGTTTTTTAAAATATACTTTACTGCATTGGTTGAAACTAGATTCTGGTTTATGGAGTCACAAAACAAACAGAGAGATTGGGCACCAAGATGGTGGAATGGTAAGCAGCAGAGAAATAGCCTCTCTGAGAGTCATCATCCAGATGCTGGAACACAACAACATGAGGAAGACAAGAAGGAGGGAAGTGGGTCCCAGGACACTAGAAGGATCTGAAGCATGAGTTGAATGCCACATAGAAAATGAAGAAACTTCAGTGAAGAAGAAAGAGGTATCTGGTGATGCCTTCCCTCACTGAGATTATCCACTACCTTATGAAGAAGAAAGAGGTATCTAGTGATGCCTTCCCTCCCTGAGATTATCCACTACCTTACCAAACAGCTACTGCTGGCTTGCTTGGTCATGGTGTATAATCTTCTTGATGAGTTTCTGCACTGTTTGCCAGTATCTTATTGAAGATGTTTGCATTTCTGTTCTTTATGGAGGCTGGCCAGTAATTCTCTTTCTTAACTGGATCCCTCTCCATTTTTTGTATCAAGATAATGCTTGCTTCCAGGAGTGAATTTAGGAGTATGGTTTTTCTTTCAATTTCATTAAAGAGTTTGAGAAGTAGTGGTGTTATGTCTTCGATAAATTTCTTGTAGAATTCAGCAGTGAATCCATCGGGGCCCGGGCTTTTCTTTGTTGGTAGGTTTCAATTACATCTTCAATTTCATCATACAATATTGGTTTATTTAGGATTTTTATAACTTGATTCAGCTTTGGTAATTCATATGTACCTAGGAATCTGTCCATTTCTTCTGCATTTTCCATCTTATTAAAATACAAGTTTTCAAAGTAGGTATAGGTGATCTCGATTTCTGCAGGGTCTGTTGCAATTTCACTCTGCATTCCTAATTGTGTGGATTTGCATTTTTACTTCCTTATAAGGTTGGGTAAGAATTTGTTGGTATTATTTAATATTTCAAAGAATCTACTCTGATTCATTGATTCTTTGTATTTTTTTACTCTCCAATGCATTAATTTATTTATAATATCTTTATAATTTCCTTCCTCATATGACCTTTTGGTTTAGCCTGATATTCTTTATCTAAAAATTTGAGGTTCACCGTTAAGTGTTTTATTTGTGCTATCTTCTGTGTTTTCATTGACTCCTCTCACTCTTAAGTTATTCTCCTCTGCCTCATGTGGCAGCTGCTGTATTGGTTTCTCATGGCTCCTTCCTATTTTAAAGAATCTTTCTTCTCCTGATCACTAACCAAAAACCTGTGGTCTATATCTGAGGTCCTGTCCTCACAGTGTCTTCATCTGCTGCAGGTATCTTTAATGGAATTTTAATTGTCCTAGATTTCTGCTTGAATCTGCCCTGGTTCCATTTCTTTCCTATGGTGAGCACTCATGGCTTCCGTAATTGTCTTAGTTCATCTGTTGTTGGTCTGTATCTTCTCTAGCATCACTAAGCATGGTTTTCATTGTGGACACCGTCTCTGCAGTTGTCTGAGACATTATTTCTGATTTGAGTTTTGCTAGAGCCTCATTCAGTTGCTTTGTTGTTACCACTTTAAAGAGGCCGGGGGGGGGGGGCGGGTTTTGGATTGTCTCACCTCCTTGTCCCCTGGGTTTGCCTTTGGTGAACTGGATGTCTGGGGTTTCGTCTTAGTTGTCTTCTCCTTTTCTTTTCTTTTTAATTTTAACTCCTGGGGTGATGCTTGTAAATTGCCTATGGTAAGTTGCTTTACTGCTAGTATTTAGAACCCTTAGGAAATGACTACTTCTCCGAGGTATTGTCTAGCAATAACTGGTTTTTGGATTTTAAGTCTTTTGAAAGGTCCTACCTCTTCAATTTTTGGCGGACAAGAAGCTGCTACCTGCTTGGCCCAGCTTCTGGTTCTCTGGCACTGTGCCACAGCATTTTCTGTGACCCTTAGTCAGTCTCAGTGTTGGAACACCAGGAAGGGCAGTGGCTTAGGACACTTGCAGTTTTGGCTATAGGGGCACCATTAGAAATGAAAGTAGACTCAAGCACGGCTTAGAAAATGGCAAACCGCGCTACCCATTGATTGGCCAACCTTAACTATGTGAACTAGATTTGTGGTGATAAAAGAAAATCTAAAACAAACCAGAAAATTAGTGCAATATACATATCCTCAGAGGTTAAAGTTTAAAACGGGTTAGGGAGAAAGTAGAGGAGGGGAGGAAGAGGGAGAGACTAGAAGTAAGACCGGAGGACGAGGTGGGAGCACTCTGCCTGTGGGAAATGGGTGCAGAAGACGGGAGAAAGAGAAAAGAAGAGACAAAAAGCTCAACAAAACAGAATCACGACGGCAAAGAAACTGGAAACCACATTCACTGTCATAAAAAGGAGGTCAGATAAAGAAGGGAAAAAACACAAAAGCAAAAAAAAAAAAACCAAAAAACAAAACCACAGTAACAATAGCCAAAACAAAACAAGAGAGAGAGAGAGAGAGAGGATAAAATTTCTTGTCCAGATTTGTCTCTGCAGTCAGTGGTGGACAATGTGTGGAGACAAAAGCCCTTATCCGTGCTGATGTATCCCAGAGATGTAGGGATGGTTCAACATACACAAATCAATAAGTACCACATTAACAGAGCCAAAGACAAAAACCATATGATCATCTCAATAGATGCATGAAAAGCTTTTGATAATGTCCAACACCAATTCATCATAAAAACCCTACAGAAAATTGGAATAGATTGTCTTTATCTCAGTTTGTAAAAGCCATCTATGACAAACCAACAGCCAGCATTATACTAAATGGACAAAACATGGAAACTATCTCTTTAAAATAAGGAACAAGACAAAGATGTTTACTCTGTCCATACTTATTCAACACACTGCTGGAAACTTTAGCCAGAGCAAGTAGACAGGAGAAAGAAATGAAAGGAATAAATATAGGAAAGGAATAAATTAAAATACCATTATTTGCAGATGACATGGTACTCTACATAGTGGACCTCAAACTTTACTAAAAAAATTGATAGGTTTAATAAGAAAATTCAGTATTGTAGCTGGATGCAAAGTGAAAACTCAAAAATCCATAGTCTTTCTGTACACAAATAGAAAAAAATTAAGAAAAAAAATTTTCATTAAGAAAGAATTAGGGAAGCAACACATTCGAAAATAGCATCCAAAACCCAAATGAAATACTAGGAATTAATTTAATGAAGGATGTAAAACACCTCTGTATGAAAACCTACAGTACTCTGAAAAAGGAGATTAAAGAGGATATTAGAAAATGGAAACATATCCTTGTTTTTGTGTAGAAAGAAACAGGATAGTGAAAACATCCATATTTATAAAACTGTTACACAGAGTTAATGAAATACCAAGAAAAATTCCAACAGCATATCTCACAGAATTAGAGACAATAATCCTAAATTTCATTTGGAATCAGAAGAGATGTAGAATAGCAAAAGAAATTGTGGACAGCAAAGACCAGGCAGGGGACATGACAGTCCCTAACTTGAAATTATACTTTAAAGCTATGCTACTGGTGGAAAATCACACTCAATGATCAATGCAACAGATTAAAAGATGAATAAACAACTCCAGACACACTCAGCCACTTTATCTGTGACAAAGGTGCCACACATATTCACTGGAAGAAAGACAGCCTCTTGAGTAAATGGTGCTGGAAAAACTGGCTCTGCATGTTCTGAAGATTAAAATTGGATGTATTTTCTTTACCATGCACTAAACTAAATTTAAAATGATCAAAGATCTAAATATTATAATAGAAACATTAAATCTACTGGAATATACAATAGGTAAAACTCTTGAAGATATTGGTGTAGGTATAGACTCTATGAAGAAAACCTGGATTGTACAGGAACTATTACAAAGGATCCATGACTGGGATCTCATATTAAAAAGCTTTTGCTCAGCAAAAGAAACCACTCACAGAATGAAGAGATAATGTGAGAAAAATATTTTCCAGCTGTTCCTCAGACAAGGGTTTACTATATAGAATATATAAAGAACTCACAAATGTCAGACCTCCCAAATTTAAAAACACAATCCAAAAGTGAGCATGTGAGATGAATACTCACTTCTCAGAGGAAAAATTATAAATAGCAAATAAATATTTGTAAATGTTCAGAATCACTGGTCATTAGAAAACACAAATTAAAACACTGAGATTCCATCTCACTGTGCAAAAAGGGCTACTATCAAGAAATCAACCAATAACACATCCTGCAGGGGCTGTGTGCAAAAATGGACCCTTCTTCACTGTTAATGGGATTGTGGACTGGTGCAATCACTGTGGAAGTCAGTGTAGAGATTCCTTAAAAAACTAGGGTGGGACTCCTTCTGGTATCCTTTCAGAAGAATTAAAAACATCATACCACAGCAACATATATATATATATATATATATATATATATATATGTATATATATACACACACACACACACACACACACACACACACACACACCCATATTTATACCAGTACAATTTGTAATAGTTAGATCTTGGAAACCACTGAAATGCCCATCAACCAAAGAATGGCTAAAAAAGATGTAGTCTTTTTGTACAATGGAGTATTTACTACCCAGCCATAAAGGAGGATAAACTGCAGACTTTTATAGATAAATGGATGCAACTTGAAATTATTCTCATAAGTGACATAAAACATACACACATGTGTAAACATTGTATTGTCTCCCTAATGTGAGAAACTGAAAGAGTAAATAAGAGCAAAAACCTACAATAGATATTGTAAAATGGGAAGAAACTTCAAAAGGAAAGAGAAACTGCGCTGGGGATGGAGAAATGAATGAAGGGAAATTAAGGGATATATATATATATATCCTTCCCAGTGTATTTATCCTTAGTATATAGCTTACTTCAGAGGGTAGACCAGGGAGGAAGAAGAAAATAAACTATTCTAACACCTTAAGCCTCTTTTATCCTGTGGTCTTGGGTTCACCTAGGACCTTCATTATGATCTGTTTCTTTTTAGTAAGAGGCTGAACTTATTAAATATTACTCCTCCCAGAAGGATTGGTTAGTGTCAAAAATTCATGCTATCAAGAGCACTGACCTTTAAATGCAATCAATTAAATTTAATTGATTTAATTGCACTTTGGCGCTAGTAAGCCACAGTTAGAGTAGAAGGGAATTCTAATTTGTTCACTGGGTGCACGTGCATAAAAACCAAGCCAAGAATGAGAGGGTGTTTTCTAGTCCTGCAACTATGTTGTACCTTCAGGTAAGTGGAATTATGAACTGAGCCTCTACTGTATGTTGGACACCGGATTTGGTACTCACAAAAATAGGAAGACTAACACCTGGGTAGTGCCCTTGCTTCATTTACAATGTTACTGTATGGTGTATATTCTAGTGTTCTCATTTGTGGCACATACTTTCATTCCTTAAAGAGAGACATTCCTGATTCTGGAGCCAGGGCCCTCACAGTGGCAGCCACATGTGTGCGCTGCAGGACCCATCCAAAAGTGCATTTCTCTTCCAGCAAAACACAAAGCACAGACTATAGGCTCTGGAACTAAATTCCAATTTTCTAAACATATAAAGTAGAGTAAGTTCCCTAACTTCTTTGTGCATATGAAAAACTATTATCACCCAGGCAGCACATTACACATGCTCTAAATACTTTTCATAATATGTTCTTCACCTACTTGCACATTTACATGCTATTATAAGGGTTAACAGTTTAATCAGCACAAATAACCTGCTTATTTCTAAATAATTTCCTTGTGAAGTCCCAGTGTCTCTTAATTACTTTCTTGTTGCCAGAGCACAATACCTGCTATTGGTAAGATAAAGGAAGAGAGGGTTATTTTGGCTCATGGTTTTAGGCCATGGTAGCCAGATCCGACACATAAACAGGGTGGCAAATGGACATGGTGGAAGGAAATGTGATAATCCCGTAGGAGCCAGGAACAGAGAGAGAGAGAGAGAGGAGGAGGAGGAGGAGGAGGAGGAGGAGAGGAGATGGGGATGAAGATACACACTTAGAGAATTAGGCCTGCCATGAACCACCCTCCTCCAGCCAAACTCCATCTGCTCTCAGCACACCCCTCTAATGTCCTCATCCATGGTGATTCATTCACTTACAGGTATGGCGGTCCCTGACCCAATCACCTTCCATACCGACAAGAATTTCGGGTAGCATTTTAGATCTAAGTCATAACGGTGTCTGTGCCAGGAGTCAAGCACAAAACAGCTGCTTTATAAAACTGAGTTCCAAAATGAGTAGGTATTAAGTTATACTACTTATTTTAGCCCAATGTGTAGAATGTACTGCTTTTTTGAATAATTGCAACATTCAAATATTTACTAGTTTCATACTCTAAATGTTCCAACAGTCCAAGTAAAACTTTAAATGAACTAGCTTGGACATATCATTTTGTCTGTATTGTGGAACTGATTCCCTAATTGATTTATTGATTGGAAATAATTTCATTGTTATTTCCCTAACCTACTTCTGCATCATTTGTATATTGGTTAACTTTGTGTTTGTGACCGAATACCTAATATACATAAAGTAGAACATAATTATTTTGACTGAAGTTTTCAGGTGAATGTGAGCCGGCTGCGAAGCAAAGACAGCATGGCAGAAAGCCGCGGTGAAGGAGATGGTTCAGTCCAGGGCCGCTGGGGTGCTGTGAGAAGGAGCACAAAAAGTAAGAGAGGTGGGAGAATTGGAGCCAAGAAAACAGCCTTGCAGGTTGTATTGCAAATGACTGAGCTCTAGCTACGAACCTTTAACGCAAGTGGTTAGTGCCCTCATGATCTCATCACTGTCCAAGAGATGCACCTCTGAACACATGAGGATGTGGGGGAGCATTTCTGATTCTGCCTAACAATTTGACATTTTGTGAAGGACTCCCTCTCTTTTAGAACAATCTCTTTTTTGTATATCTGACAAAACACATTTTTTAGAGTCTTTTTGGTTTTCAGTTCTCTGTTCATTCTTAAAATAACTGGGATTTAGAATCCAGTCAAGGTACTTTTCTCTATACTCTCATTTCTTACTGTTTGCCATTAGAGTCTTGGATGCTAAAGATCACCTACATATCAATAAATATTGAAACCTATGTTTTAATTTGAGCTCTCTAATTATGACATTCTAGTCCACATATTCTGTAATTTATCAAGAACTTACAAGTGGAGCTTATGTTGATGCCTATTCAACAAAGACTTGGCAATAAGAAAGACAGATGTGATCAAACAAACTTAGATTTCTGTGGATAAATCTAATGAACACTAAACGCATTATGAGGATCCGTTCTGCACTGTGTGCTATCAGAAAATTCAACAACTGCGTATCTTGGCAATTTTTACCCAGAAGGCAGGATGACTAAACTGAAGCCAAAGTTACCACTGGTAGAAAAGAGTAGCAACTTCTGTAAACTGCACAAAGAATGCAGTTAACTGTTTTCATGGTTGTAGAGTAACTTTGGCTATACCTTCTTTCTAACATAGTCCTGAAATACCCTTCTCTGAATATGGCATGAAACATATTTTTACTTGGTTGGGTAAATATGGCCTAGGGCCATTTTCACCATGTGATTATATGGAAACTAAAAACCTCTTATCCCTATTTCTTAAATGATTTCATTCAAATAGCGACCTCAGTGAGATTATTCTGCTCATCAAGTCAATAAGAAGAAAACTGTGCATCTCATCTCTTCATCCTGAGTACTTCTGACTCATCTGAGAAACTTGACACATCTTCCTTCTAAAATACAATGATTTTTAAGTAGTATTTCTATGTCTTCCTGTTTGTCACAATAGTGCCCCTAATTTATTTCAACACTTCTAGCATAATGAAACCTTTACATATGAATCTAATTATTCCACCAGTTTGTTGAACAACATTTATTAGTGTATCTGGACAAATATAACAATTTGTCAATTGCTTTGTATGATTTTCTTGATGAGGGGTTTGCTGGTCTACCTTAGAAACATAAATCTACTGCTGCACACCCCGTGCCCTCAGGAGGCCACTGATCTACAGACCACATAGGTGAACCTGTCCTGCCCATGTTCCAGTCATATCTGTTAAATTAGCAGCATTCCACTATCAAAAACTGATAAAAAGCTAGAACCTTTCTACAGTGTTGGTGGTAATATACCTTAGCACAACCATATGGAAATAAAAAATCCCTAGAAATACTGACCCCATTTCTTGGTTCTGTTTCCTCCAGCTATGCTACCCATTGGTACATATCCCAAAGATAAAAGCTCAGCCCTAATTTTGTGGCACAGCTCACAGTGGCTAAGTTAGGTGCCTATCAACAGACACATGAATAAAGAAAATGTGATGTGATATATATATATATATATATATATATATATATATATATATATATATATGCCACAAAGGAGAGCATATACCATTTGCAGGAAGGAAAACAAATGGAATCATTATGTTGAATGCAGCAAGCCAGACTCAGGAAGATGTACATCACATGTTCTCTCTAATACGTAGAATGTAGAAGAAGGATGATTAGGAAGAGGAGGAAGAGAATGAGAAAGAGAAGGAAGAAGAGGAGGAGGAGGAAGAGAAGGAACAGGTAGAGGAAGCAAAGGCATCCTAAAAACCGAAAACGCAGTTAGGGAAGGGGAAGGGAATCAAGGCCAGGGAGGATTCAAGGGAAAGGCAAACAATGGGGAGGGAGTGACCACAGTATGCTATCTGCATGTACCAATATGTAAAAAGTTAGAAAGATGTTTATATTTTAATATTTTATTGTAGTAACTTACACTGAGAAATTTTAAAAAATGTTCTGTACTATTGTGATATTCAACTAGAACATATGATCTGTTGGGTGGGTGGCTGACTTATAAAAATAGCCCCCAAATTTTTTCAGATAAAGTGTAACTACGCTGGACAAAATAGGCTTTGAATAGAATGTTATTTTTCTTAATGTCTGAAAAAATTTTGATCCCCTAAAATAAAGTGAAAGGGATGAAATAGACCAGGTCACAACTACTAGACGTGTGCTAGTGCCTGGAACTTTGATACTACATCAGAGTCTATGAAACATTTTCAAAATGCATTTCAGAGAAGGAGGAATATAATACCTGTGCTGTGATATTAGCTAGAAAAATAATTTGATCTATTAAATGTTCCAAGTCAGCATGAGATATGATAATTTTACCTCTTGAATAATCTAAATTAACATTCTGGGAAGAAAAACTCTAATGCATGCAATATAAATTATTTTTCTCACTGAAAACTATGCTTCTTGGGAAGTATAATCTCTATGATCGTATGTATTTGTAGTAGTCAGCTTTCCTGTAATTTGAGACCCAATACCTGAAAAAAGTTATAGGAGATATTTAACTTGGCTTATGATTTTAGAGATTCAATCCAGGACTGGCTGGCTACAAGGTGGAGCTCTCATGGAAGAACAGCGCGGAAGAATAATGATGCTTAGCTTGTGGAGGCAGGGAACAGAGCACGGAAACGGTGCTAGGAAGGAGGACAGGAGGACCAGATATACAACCTTGAAGTTATGCCTCCGTTACCCGCCAGAACATACTCAGAAGTGTGCTCCTCCTGTCCGCAGGTGGGAGGCCAGGGTCAATCAAATTGACACTATCCTGATAAAAGATAATTTAAATAAATAAATCCCACAAGGATGTGATCCAATACCCTTAATTGTTTGTTGTGAAATTCAATTTCATTCATTTTAATAGATGTTGTCTGAACCCCATGCAAAATGCAAAACCGTTTTTTAAGGTGGAGGAAGACAGCTATTCTGAAGAATTTAGTTCCTACAAGAGGAATATGTAAGCTTATAAATAGCAATGTCTGGGTAAGCTACAAGGTACAAGAAATACACAAACTGTTCCCATGGTGGTCAGGGATCAAAAGGTGCTGTGTGGAGGTGGTGAAATTGAGACAAATCCTGCGAGGCAGAACCTAAGGACATTTGAAGTGAAGGATAGAGTGTCCAAATCTACTGCTGCAGAATCATTTTCAGGCATCTGCTCTTTTGGTTATATAACTCATCTGGACTGATTGTATGGAATTGCTCTGACATTTCTTTGAAAGAAAGCTCACAATTAAGATGAAACAAACACTGGCAAAACTACAGCAAAGCTGATAAATCAAAATGAATCAAGGAACAGAAAACACTTAGCAAAAGGACAGGTGTGGATCAGCAGAGGTAAAGCTTTCTCTTTTCTTAATAGCATGAGCTATGTCTTATCATTTTTGTATATGATGTTCTTAAAATTTCCACAGCACAGAGTAAGCATCCTCGGTGATGTAAGGTGTAACATAATAGTGCTTATATACTGAAACTATCTTGAACCTATCTGGCAACTTTTATCTCCCTACCAGCCATACACATCTAAAACTGTTCATAGTCTAGTGTCCTTTCTACAGTGCCCATTGGGAACAAATTTGACTTCACCACTCTGCCACCACCTTGACTACACTCCTTGTTGTTCTATAAAACAATTGTACACAGTCCATTGTAAATCATTAATTCCATGCCTTCTCTCTATCTAACTCTACTTACTGCACATTTACTGGGATATTTTTTCTGTATTTCTCTGCATATTACTCTAGATCAGTGGTTCCTAAAGTGTAGTGAAACAGTGCTACCAGAAAACTGTATGAAAATGGAGATACTGAATTTGAAGCTGTTGGTTTGGCATTTCAAACAATTCTGATCCCCGGATAAGCTTAGGAATAACTGTTCCTGACCATGTTCCTTGCTCCAGGTCCAGAATTTCTAATGAAAGCCACACCCAGTTTAATATGCACATTCTTCATTGTTTTTCTGTTACCATCCCATGCTGGTGTCCACTCAGATTCTCACTTCAGGCAACACTAGTTACTCTGATGTATAATTATTATGTTAGAAACAAATTGGACATAAATGGAAATCATTGAATATGGAAACCTTATCACGAAGGTTGTTATAAACCATGTTAAATCTTGCCTTTTATTATAAAAATCACAAGAAATCATTGAGTTTTACACAGGAAAATAATCATAACTAGGTATACATTTTAGAAAAATCTCCCTAGATCCTCTGTTAACCATTAAGGAGAATAGAGTGATACATAATTATGAAATGCCCTTACATGAACTTCCATGTAGAATGCAATTTCAAGTTGACATGTCGCTTTGATTGGTAAGACTTCCAGGCACTAGTACCTCAAATGACTTAAGAAGAGCCTTTATTTACTAATCCCAAGCCCCTATTGATTAATGGTTGCTCATAGGATTCCTAGCTTTCTTCTGTCATGGAGATAATCAAGATCCTGTATAACTCAGAAATTGATTTTTTTCTAAGATTTCATATGATCATTTTTCTAACGTTTGCTTTTCCAATATCAAACCTTCCAGATCCTGGGTCAGGAATTGTTAGTCTGAGGCTCCTTCTCTTCCTAGAGTTGTCACAGTGAAGACTGTGGTTAAGGACAGACACAGCTTCTGTGCCTTCTTTTCATGATGTCTCCTTCACTTTATGCTGCTATTCTCAGCTTCATCGGGTTAAATTTCTTCTAGTCATTGTATCTCTTAAAACGTCTACTGTGCATGTAGCCAAGACGTGTCTAGTGCTCATCATGATCCCTATGTTAAGTCACATTGTGGTAAAATTTCCCCTAAACTTCCACTTTTTTCAAGATCTTATCCTATGAAATCTTTTCATTCTTATCTGATTTTTGTGTATGTATTTTAAACAGGTTATATTATTTGATATAAAATAGTTTGGAACAGGGAGAAAACATGACTGAATAGAGGAAGAGTTGCATTCAGAGTTATTCAGAGAAATTCAACTAAAACACAGATAACTGAATGAAAAGGGGGTGTATACCCTGAAATGAAAATCAATCTGACATAAGAGACTAATAGATTAAGCAAAAAACAATTAAAGGGCTTCATAAAACAGTCAGCCAGACAGTATACCCAGCTGCCTTCTGGTCATTGAATTGGGATGACTGCCCGCCATACTCAGAATCTTGGAAGAACAAAAATAATGTGACTAAATCAAGCCATACAGGATAGATTTGGTATGAAAGGCCCCTTGCCTCTTCTGCCTTCCTCTAAACAAGATGATACAGTCCAGCAGTAAATTCTGACAGCATGAATTGCTCCCTCTCTGACGACTGGGCAGTTTTCCTTTCTTTCTCTCTTTTTTTCTTTGCTTTTCCTTTTATTTCTTCCTTTCCTCTTGTTCCTTTTGTGAACCAGAATTCTAACTGGAACCTTCAGGAACAAGATTAAAGACTACAGGGGTATGCAGTAAGTAGAACTGCTAAGCCCACTTCCCTCATGACCTGTGATTAGAGAGGCATGGGGAATTGGGCAGCCTTTCACCCCAAGACTGTGTAGCCTTAGGCTGTCCCCACACGGCTGGGGTGAGAGCAGAAAGGCTCCTCATAATACCCCCACATCTCACTGGAGGAAGCTGCAGTCTACAACAGAGGTGAGTGATGGGGGTAATAGAACTTCTCAAAAAGAAACGAGAAGTTAGCACACCACCTCAGAAGAGGGGCAAGGACTGGAACTGAACAGCCTTGGACTACAACAGCAAGAGCACGGGAACAGACCACATCACAGCATCCCACCCCGCCCTGCAGCAGATGATCTGAGAGGTTGGAGACTTGCTAGTGGAAAAGGAACATAAAAGGTTGAGTAAGGACCAGGAGGAGCCAAAAAGACACAGCACTGGGGACAACCCCCTGCCTCTGTCTGAAAACAGCACAGCAACTGAGAGACACCACCAAGAGGAACGAGGACGAGAGTGGGAGGACGCTAAGGAACATGCAGAAGAAAGTACTGGCGGAAAACTCTGGCCCCAGGACCCCACATCTAGAGCCCCAAATCAGCCTCAAACCCAGCACAAACTCTGCTTCAAACTCTGCTGCAAACCACTTGAATGAACTGAAGACAACGGAAGTGCTATCCAGCTTTGCACTGTTGGTAGACAACAGAGGACTATTGTTTACATTTTATTTTATTTTACTCTATTCTATTTTGTTATTTTTCTTCTCTTTTCGCTGGTTTGTTCCCATTTGTTTTTGCCTTTTACCTATATTTTTCTTCTAATCTGTTCATCTTCTTCCCCTCTTTCTTCAATTTACCTCTCTAGACTTAATATTTTCATATGAGCGATAGTCTCTCTAATTTTCTCCTCAACTTCAATCATCCCTTGCTTAATCCTCATTCTTTCTCTTTTGCCTTCTTCTCTAGTTTTCCAAAGCTTGCGTGATCATCCATCCTCCAGCCTGGGTTCTTCTTTATTTCTTACCAGTTATCTCTGTTCTATTCACTATCCTTCTTAAATTTTCCCACACAGGTAAAACCACTCCACCTAGGGGAAATGCCTTGCATACAAGCTCCCGATTTATAGTTCTGCTATATAACTGTAGAGTTTGATTCTATGGTTAAAGGCCCAAAATTAATAGTAACCACAGTCTTTCAGCTTCTAAAGTGTGCTTGATGCTATTGGTGGTGTGCATTATGTTGCTTTAGCTAGGATGTCGTATCTGTTTTAGTCAGTTGTTCTCACGTCCGTTGCAGTGCAGTACTGGGATGTTATGTGGTAATAACCTCACCACACTCCAGCACCAAAGAGAATGAGAGAATGAGCCAAACAGATACTAGTATCTGAGTTTTGATTAATTAGAAAGGTAGCATTTTGGGACAGACACAAACCAAGAACCTCTCCCACACAGAAGACAACTCTGAAGAACAAACCTTGCCTGTAGAGGCCTTGATACTAGCTATAAAGTTACCTGATAGAAAAACTTACAAGGGTCAACACAGAAAACAAAATGAAAACTTTTGAAGTAGAAAACGACAAAACACAGAAACAAAATGCAACCTCAGACCTCTAAACCACCGAGAACAAGTCCAGGAGACCATGAGATAGAGGAAAATGGAGGAAACATCCCTGACATTTGTGAAATGATAGAAACAAAAGTAGAGAAACAAATCCATGAGGCTATAGAGGAAATCAGACCAAAATATCTCAGGTAAAAAAAAAAAAAAAAAACTGAAAGCTATAATGAAGGAATGGCTCAACAAATCTAAAATAGCAATAGATAAAAATAGATGGTGATAGAAAGAGGGTGGAAACTGTAAATGATAAATAAAGAAAAGAAATAAAATGCATGAAATAGATTCTAACAGATATCCAGGAAATTAAAAATTCCATTTAAAGCTGTCCAAACCACTTGAATGAACTGAAGACAGATTTTTAGAGCTTGAACACAGGATTGTGGCTAGACATCATGAAAGGAAAGATCTCTTAAAAATAAAAGATCAGGAAATAAAAATTCAACAACTGCAAGATAACACAAAGAAAAGTAATATAAGAATAACTGATGTCAGTGAAAAAACGGAAGTCAACACAAATGACATAAAAACTATTTGCAAAAGTAATAACAGAAAATTTCCTAGGCACAGGAAAGGAATCTGACATAGAGTTAGCAAGGTATACATAATTCTAATTTTTTGTTGTTCTAGTTTTCTTGTTTGTTTGTTTTGTTTTTTGGTCTGTTTGAGACAGGGTCCCATTGTGAAGTTCAGGCTGTCCTTGGTCTCACTTTGTAGCCCAAGATGATTTTGAACTTGCAAAACTCCTCCAGTCTCAACCTCCCAAGTGCTGGGATTACAGGCATGTGCCACCACCCACAGCTTATCAAGGCATACAGAACTCCAATTTTCCATAAGCAAAGTAATCTACACACAGACATACAATAATCAAGATCTCAGGGAGAAGAGCTGTGCCTTGGACAGTGGCAGGAACACTGGTGAGCTGTAGCACCTACCCCACCCACACACACACCAGCTTGGGACCAGGTAGAGACCTGCAGAGCTCCAGGGGCCTGGAGTCCACTCCCCACCCTGCCCTCCTCCCTACACCTCCTGTCAGAGTGGAGCTGCACTTGGGACAGCAGTGGAAATACTGGTGAGCCAGCCCCACCTCTGCACCACCAGTTTGGGAGCCAAAGGGAGCCCCAGACAACCTTATGGAACTTGGGTGCTCCTCCTTGCCCCACCCCACACCCTCGGGGGAGCTAAGCTGTAACTCAGACAGCTTTGGGGGACTCAGTGACTGCATAACTGCCCTTCTTCTCCTGTGGGAACCGGGCTTGGTAGTGGCAGTGTATGGAAACATTGTGACCACCACCCACCCACTACTATACCCCAGTGGAAACAGGGCTGAAACCAGGATAGCTTGGAGAACCCCTGAGTGGAAACCAAGCTGAGCCATAGAAAACTGTGGGAGCATTGGGGATCACACCTTGCCCGCACACACACACCACTGAGCATGAGGGACTTCTGGGTCCTTGCCCCACTATTACAACATCACCCTGGGAGTGAGGCTGAGCTCCAGGGAACCTCTGCATCTCTGAAAATGACAAAATGAAGGAGCAAAATGCAGTCTCAGACCTCTACCTCTCCCAGAATAAGTCCAGGAGGTATTGACACAGATGAGCCTAGAAGTCATATGCCTGGAATTTCTGATATGATAGCAGCTAAAGTAAAGAAACAACTCCATCAGGCCATAGAGGACATCAGATCTGAAATAACATCTGAGGTAATAAAAGAAATAACAAAAATAATGAAAGAATTGCTTAGCACATCTAAAGAAGACATAAAAAAAATAGAGGAGCATAGTAAATTAATGGACACCTTGAATGAACAGTAAAGGAAACAACAGGAATACATAAAGCAGATTCAAACAGATATCCAGGAAATTAAAACTTCTATTGAAAGCTGGCAAAACCACATGAACAAAGCTGAAGATAGACTCTCAGTCCTTGAAGACAGCATTGCTGTAAATGACTGTGAAAGGATCTTTTAAAAATAACAAGAAACCTAGAAGTAACAATTAATCAGCTGCAAGATGAAGCAAAGAAAAGCAATGTAAGATTGATAGGTATCAATGAAATAGCAGGTGTCACCAAAAATGATATAAAAAACTATTTGTGAAAGTAATAGCAGAAATTTTCCAGGCATGGAAAAGAACTGGACATCGGGTAAGGTAAGCATATAGAATTCCAGCTACCTACAACCGAAGTAAACCTATACCCAGACATATAGTGATCAAGATCCCAGAAATTCAAAAAAAGAACAGAGTATTAAAAGCTGTGAGAGAAAAGAAACAGATCACCTACAATGGAAAGTCCATCAGAATCTTGAAGATTTCTCAGCACAAACCATCAAGTGAAGAGGAGGTTGAAGTGAAATATTGCATGTCCTGAAAGAAAACAACTTCCAACCCAAATTGATGTATCCTGCAAAACTATTATTCAAGTTTAATGGAGAAATAAAATATTTCTATGATAAAGATCAGCTAAAGAATTTCATGAGTGCCAAACCAACCCGACAAAGAATTCTAAAAGGTAATCTAGGAAGGGACAAAAAAGACCACAACTTTAAGAACAACAACAGAAAGGAAATACAAAGCAGAGCAAGCAATTAAACAGAGGGAAATAAGAGAAACCACCAGCAGGAAAACAACATGACAAAGATAAGGCAGTACATATTGCTTATAACCATCAAAGTAAACAGACTCAATTCACCAACCAAAAGAAGTAGACTGGCAGATTGGATCAATAAACAAAATCCAACAACACGCTGTATACAAGAAACACACTTAACTCAAAAGTAAACTCATACACTGAAAATTAAAGGATGGAAAATAATAGTCCATGAAACAGGTACCCAGAAAAAACCGGATGTTCTGTTTGCAGAAAATAAGAACTTCAAACCAAGAACAATTAAAGAGATAAAGAAAGTCACTATATACTTGTGAGTGGAAAACTTCAAGAGGAAGAGCTAACAATCATAAACATCTATGCACCAAACATGGGAGCACCCAAAAATACAAGGCAAATTTTAAGAGATGAAAAATGAAATAAGCACCAACACAATCATACCAGGAGACTTCAATACCCCATTATTGCAAGGAGATAGATCAACTAGACAAAAAGTTAGCAAAGGAATAACAGAACTAAAGCAAACATGTGAACAAATGGACTTAGTAGACCTGTACAGAGTGTTCTACCCAACAGAATCAGAATACAATTCTTCTCAGCTGCACATGGGACATTCTCTAAAATGGACCATATGCCAGCACCTAGAACATGCTTAAGGAAGTGCAAAGGAGTTGAAATTATCTCACACATATTATTAGACCATAATGCAGTGAAATTGGAAATTAATGGCAAAGGAAATTGCAAGAACTCCATAAACACAGGAAAATTAAACAGCACTGTCCTGAACTATGAATGGATCACAGATGAAATTAAACACAATGTACAATCAAATGAAAATGTAGATTGAACTTACAGGAACCTGTGGGATGTAATGAAAGCAGTTCTCAGAGGGCAACATAGCAGTGAAATCCTCCCTCAGGAAAATAGAACGAGCACAAATCAACAATCTTATGCTGCACCTCAAGCTTTTAGAAAAAGAAGAACAAATCAAACCAAAATCCCAGGGAAAGCATGAAATTATAAAGCTCAGGGCAGAAATTAATGCAATGGAGACTAAAAGAAAATACCACACACACAAAGAATAAATGAATCAAAGAGTTGGTTCTTGGAAAAAATAAATAAAATTGATAAAGCCCTAGCCAACTTCCTTAAACAGAGGAAAGAAAGAACTGAAATACATGCAATAAGGAATGAAAGAGATGAAATCACTACAGATCCTGTAGAAATTCAGAAGATTGTCAGTACCTACTTTGAATATCTTTACTCTCACAGGATGGAAAACATAGAGGAAATGGACAGATTTCTTGATGCATATAAACTAGAGCTGAATGAAGAAGATATAAAATCTTCATTACCCTATATCAGCAAGCAAAATTGAAAACGTAATACAAAACTTACCAATGAAGAAAAGCCCAGGTCCTGATGGATTCACAGCTGAATTCTAAAAGAAATTTAGAGATTTAACACCAACACTTCTCAAATTCTTTAAGGAAATTGAAAAATAAGGAATTCTTCCCAACTCATTCCTAGATGCAAGTAGTATCCTGACACCAAAACCAGACAGGGACCCAACCAAGAAAGAGAACTATAGGCCAATCTCCCTAATGAAAAGAGATGCAAAATTTTTCAATAAAATACTAGCAAACAGAATGCAACAAATCATTAAGAGTATTATACACCATGACCAAGTGGCATTCATCCCAGGAATGCAGGGTTGGCTCAATATATGCAAATCAATTAATGTATTGCACCACATGAATAGAGCCAAAGACAAAAATCACATGATCATCTCAATTGATGCAGAAAAAGCTTTTGATAAAGTCCAACACTTATTCATGATAAAACCTTCCAGAAAATTGGCATAGATGGACTTTACCTCAATCTTATAAAAGCTATCTATGACAAACCAACAGCTAATGTCATTCTAGATGGTCAAAAAGTGAAATTTTTCCCTTTAAAGTCAGAAACAAGACAAGGATATCCATTGACACCACTTACACTCAACATAGCTCTGGAAATATTAACCAGAGCAATTAGACAAGAGAGAGAAATAACAGGAATAAGATAGGAAAGGAAAAAGTGAAATTATCTTTATTCGCTGATGACATGATACTCTACATAGAAGACCCCAAAAACTCCACCAAAAGGCTCATAGATTTAATAACCAAATTCAGTAGCATAGCTGGATACAAAGTGAACACTCAAAAATCATGGCATTCCTGTACACAAATGACAAGCAGACTGAGAGAGAAATAAGTGAAACCACACCTTTCATAATAGCATCTAAAAAAAAATGAAATACTTAGGAATCAAAGCAACAGATCTATACAGTGAAAGTTATAGTACTCTGAAAAAAGTGATCGAAGAGGATTTCAGCAAATAGAAAGGTATTTTTTGCTCATGGATAGGAAGAACCAACATTGTGAAAGTGGCCATGCTCCCAAAATTATTGTACAGATTCAATGCAATCTCCATTAAAGTTCTACTACTATACCTCACAGATCTAGAGAAAACATTCCTAAAATTCCTCTGGAACCTGAAGAGGCCTAGAATAGCAAACTAATCCTGGGAAACAAAGGAAATGTAGGAGGCATCATGATCCCTGACTTGAAATTATACTACAAAACTACTGTGATAAAATCAGCATGGTACTGGCAATAAAGCAGACCTGAAGATCAATGGAACAGGTTAGAAGATGCAGACACAGCTACAAATTCACTCAGCCAGCTTATTTTTGACAAGGGGCCAAACATGTTCACTGGAAGAAAGATAGCCTCTTTAACAGATGGTGCTGGAAAAACCGGCTTTCCACATGCTAAAGACTAAAACTAGAGCCATGTCTATCACCATAAAGTCAAAGTGGATCAAGGATCTACATATCAAAACAGAAACACTAAATCTACTGGAAGAGAAGTGGGTAAAACACTCAAAGATATAGGGGTAGGCAGAGAGTTCATGAACAAAAACCAAACTGCCTGTGAAATACTTCAAAGAATCAAGAACTGGGATCTCATCTTATTGGAAAGTTTCTGCACATCAAAAGAAATCACCAACAGAGTGAAGAGAAAACCCATGAACTGGGAAAAGATTTTATCCAACTGCCCCTCAGACAAAGGACTCCTATCTAGAATATATGAAGAATTAAAAACAATCGGGCCCCCAAAACTCAAAGACCCAGTCCAAAAATGGGCACCTGAGATGACCACACACTTCTCAGAAGAAAAAATACTAATGGAGAACAAGTATATGAAAAAATGTTCAATATCATTAGTCATTCAAGTAATGCAAATTAAAACAGCCCTGAAATTTCATCTCAGCCCACAAAGAATGAGTATCTTTAAGAAATCAACTAATGTCAAATGCTGGAGAGGCTGTGGGGTAAAAGGAACACTTTTCCACTGCTGGTGGAAATGTTGACAGGTGAAACGATTGTGGAAATCAGACCGGAGATTCCTCACAAAACTTGGATTGGAAGTCCCACTTAACCCAGCTATTCCCCTTCTGGGAATTTTTCCAGAAGAATTAAAAACATCATACCACAGTGATATATGTGCACCTATGTTTATAGCAGTGCAATTTGTCATAGCTAAATCTTGGAAACAGCCCAAATGCCCATCAACTGAGGAATGGATAAAAAGATGTGGTATTTCTATACAATGGAGTATTACTCAGCTATAAAAATCGATACTGCTGAGGGTTTTATAGGTAAATGGATGCAACTAGAGACCATACTCATAAGTGAAATAAATCAGATTCACATGTATATCACATTGCCTCCCTGGTATAAGAACATGAGAGAGTAAATACAACCCTAAATGCACAATAGATTATAAGAAGGAGCAATTGGGATGAGGGGAAGAAGAAAAAGTACTAAGGTAAATTATATATATATATATATATATATATATATATATATATATTTATATATGGGTGGATGGTATAACTGCACTGTTGGTGTGTGATGGTTTGTTGGGAACAGTTAATACTTGAAAGTTGTTTTGGTCTGCTACTAATTTGACCAAGTTTTCATGCTTATACCTGGTAATCTAAGCAATTTATGTGACAACAACAATCTGCAGTATAACAACCAATGTTGAATTCCTACAATCCTGCCTAGTGCCACTGTGTATTGTCTCTAATGTTCCTTTAAATTATTATTTTCTTATTCTCTTTAATTATTTGATCAATCTTCTATGCTTACATCTGGTAATCTGAGCAACTTTGTTGAAGATAACAATATGTAATATAAAAACTACCATTAATCCCTATCATTTGGTTTGAAACCCTGTATCATTTCTAGTGTCCTTGCTTTGTGTTGTTTGTATTCTGCTTTTGTTCATTTTATTTTTGTACTATCTTCTTTTTTAATAAAAAGATCCCAGAAATGCAACATAAGAACAGAATATTAAAATCTGCTAGAGAAAAGGAATATCGCTTATAAAGGAAAGCCCATCAGAATCATGGCAGACTTCTCAATACAGCCTTCAAGTCAAGAAGGACATGGAGTAAAGTATTTCAAGTCCTGAAAGAAAACACCTTCCAACCCAGATTGATGTACCCTGCAAACTTATCTTTCGACATTAATGGAGAAATAAAATACTTCCACGACAACAAACAACTAAAGAAATTCATGACCACCAATTCAACACTACAAAGGGTACTGAAAGATGTTCTAGACAGAAATAAAAATAGCCACAATTCCAAGAGCAACAACAGAAAGAAACACCAGGTAGGGCAAGCAATTAAACAGAGTGGAAAAGTGGGGAACAAAAGCAGGAAAATAAGATGACAAAGATAAGCCTATGCATATTGCTTATAACCATCAATGTAAATGGCCTCAATTCACCAATCAAAATACACCAACTAGCAGACTGGATCAATAAACAAAAGCCAAAAACATGCTGCATACAGGAAACACATTTAAGTCACAAAAAATTTATAGACTAAAAGTCAAAGGATAGAAAACAATACTCTATACAACAGAAACCCTGAAAAAAGCAGGGGTAATTATTCTGTTTGAAGATATTGTGAACTTCCAGCTAATAATGATCAAAAGAGACAAAGAAGGTCACTACCTACTTCTCAGGGGAAAACTTCGAGAGGAGAAGATAATAGTCATAAATATGTGTGCATCAAATATGGGAGCTACCAACTATTAATAGGTATAAAAATTAAATGCACTGTAACACAACTATAATGGGGGCCTTAATACCACAAATAGATCAACTAGACAAAAACAGCAAAAAAAAAAAAAAAAATCAGAACTGAACCAATCCTGTGAACAAATGGAGTTGTTTGCAGAGCATTCCACCTGACAACATCAAAATACATATTCTTAGCTACACATGGGAAATTCTGTAAAATAGACCATATACTAACTCATAGAACATATTTTAGTAATGGTGAAAGAATTGAAATTATTTAATGTATATCATTTGACCATAGTGCAATGAAATTAGAAATTAATGGCAAAAAACCCCACAAAAACTCTATGAACACATGGAAATTAAATAATACTCTCCTGAACAACCAATTGTTTACAGATGAAATTAAAGAAGAAATTAAACAATATCTACAATTAAATGAACATGCAGATACAACCACTGACAATCCAACACTACAAAGGGTACTGAACGGGAACCTGGGGACACAATGAAAGAAGTCCTAAGGAGAAAGCTATGGCAGTGATTCTCAGATCATGAAAATAGAATGAGTATGGTTAAATAACCTAATGTTGAAAAAGAAGAGCAAGTCAAAGCCAAAACCCATAGAAGGGAGAAAATTATAAAGATCCGAGCAGAAGTTAATGGAATTGAGACTAAGAAAACAATAAAAAGAACTTATGAATCAAAAAGATGTTTCTTTGAAATAAAATTGATAAATCCATAGCCAGTTTAATCTAACAAAGGAAAGAAAACACTCAAATTCACTCAGTGGGGAATGAAAAGGTTCAAATCACTACAGATCATGTGGAAATTCAGAGGATTAGTAACATCTACTTTGAAAATCTTCCATCACAGGCTGGAAAACACAGAAAAAATGGACAGGATTCCTAGAAATATATGAACTATGAGAGCTCAATCGAGAAGGTATAAAAATTCTGTAAAACCTAATATCAGTCAATGAAATTGAAAATGTAATTAAAAACTTACTAATAAAGAAAGCACAGGTCCTGATAGATTCCCTGTTGAATTCCTCAAGAAATTTACAGAAGGTTTAATACCAATACTCCTCAAACTCTTTAAAGAAATTGAAAGGGAAGCAATACTCCTTAACTCATTTCTGGAGGCAAGTATTACCCTGATACCAAAATCAAAGAAAGATCCAACCAAAAAAGAGAACTATAGGCCAATCTACCTAATGAGTATAGATGCAAAAGTTCCCAATAAAATACTAAAGCAGTTTGGAATATTTATTCCAGAGCACCTAAAAATACATTGTCCTTAGGATACTTAGTTTCATCAAAGTATCATAACTTACCATTTTCCTAGAATAAAATCACTTCAGTCTATGTACTTTTCATATGTAGTACAGTTTTTAGCAAATAGTGCTTTCCTACTTCCCCACACTCATGTCAACATATTTTAAAATCCTGTGTAATTAAAGCTTCTGCTGCACACAACAAAAATGCTTAAGTTTGTTGATTAAAACAATATAAAAAATTTTAAGTGTAAGAATTGTAAAAATAGTCAACTATTCTGGGTTACCAGATCCTGTCACCATATTTACAATTCTAGTAGATGATCCCCTTACTTCAAGATCAGTTATGGGACCAGAAACTGTCCTAGAAGTCTGACTATCATGTGTACATTGCAGTCTAGGACAGGGAGTCCTTGGGGGCCGAGCAGTTGCAGCAAAGTGTGATGTCAGCTGATTTCGCTTTTTTAGATGTACCCCCAAAAGTTCCATACTGAACTTCAAATTACATCTTCCTGGCCAGTATATCATAAGAGTACACATACTTACAAGTAAAACTGGAAGGTGCTTATTTTTTTCTTGATGGCAATAAACTGAAAGGCAAATGATTTTAGTAAAGCAGAAGACTAAAATAGACATTTAGGAGGGAAACCAGCAGACAATATCACAATAAAAAAAAAGGAAAAAATATTTCCATGTATTAGTTGACAATGGGTGATTGATGTGGTTATTTTTTCCATGTTATGTGGACCTCTGACATTCTCCTTTCATGTATCGCTCAGATATAGCTTTTGATCATTTTTTTGAAAAGGAGCATGAGCTATTCCTCTGAAAAGAACTTGAAAACAAAAGATACTTAAATTGGATGTGAAAACGTGGGAATAGAATGAACAGTGAACACTGAATTCATTTAAATATGTAGCAAAGACCAAATTTCTTTTGGGACCCTGATTCCAGGAAGTAAATATTAGAGGCTCTGACAATATAAAAGTAAAAATGGCAACAAATCTGGCGGTAGATGATCAAGGAAATTGTTACTTACAACTTACATTGTTTTTACAGTTAGAGAAAAACAGCCAACAATTTCTTTCTAATTTAGACTTGTCTCTAAAGGGAGAAGTAACGTCACGGCACAGGTCAGTAGAAGGAGCGATACTAGGGACACACTGTTAATGATGGACATAACGCCCTGAAAGGAATAGGGGAGGAGGTAGGAGAGAAGCTTGCTGCTTTTCATGAACCGCAGCAGTCACTCTTCTCCATTATCAGATAAATGGTGAGTTTGCAAAGCCTTCGCATGTAGAGGCAACTCTCTGACTCCAAAATCCCTGCTAAGCTGATTTGATATTGGAGCCTGCCAAAGGGCTAGAGGTTTTCCCACACTCCATCTTTTGCTATGTCTAAGTAGCTTCAGCACCGGGGCTTTAGCAGAGCCTGGAAGGCCTGCCTAGAGCTGATCGCTTGGTTCTCAGTGTTACTGTGCTTAAAGTTATGGCACTCAGTCTCTGTTAGCTGCACCTATATCCTGGATGGTGAAACCATTCATAAGTACAATTAACCATGTTCATGTGTTAGGACAGAATGTAGCATATTATTGTTGATGCAAATTGAACACTGTCATTTTCTTTTTTGTGGTACTGGGATTGAACTCAGGACCTTGTGCTTGCCAGGCAGGTGCTGTGCCACTGAGCCGTATCCCTGGCCCCTAAAAGTGTCATTTTCTTAAGAAAATTACTCTATGTGGACAATATCACAGAGAAAATAAATTGAATACAAATTATGTGTTCACCAATTAACAGAACTTTGTATACAGTTAACACACTGGGCAAGTAATAATAAATATACTCACATTACATTTTCACTCTTTTATTGGTTATACAGATTAATAGGTTTCATCTTGGCAAATTTGCAAACGTGCATAATGTATTTGCTAATTAGTGCATCCCTGGCCTGTCCTCCTCCCTATTTAACATTTCTGGAGGGTGTCAATGTGCATGTTTTGCTCATACCCCCCAGTTATCCACATTTACACCACCTCCCCCTCTTGTTCTCTTTCTCTTACCTAATAATGGTCTTCTGTATATTTTCTTGTCATCTTTTTAGAGTACACATAACAAATTCTTACGAGAAATTGTAGAACAGTTATACCTTACAATATAGCTTACTATAATAATATAAAAATATGAAAAAAGCTAATACAATGAATATAATCAATAAAGAATCTTAAATATTCAATAAGGTTCAAATAGAACAAATGAATTAATATATGCTAAATACACTCAACATTAGGTGAAAGTATAAATTGGATAATAGCTTTGATTTTGTCAATGGGCAAATGCTTTTCATTATGTAATGTTAGTACTGGAAAGGTATAAATTTTTACTTGTTTTACAAAGAAAATAAAAGTGCCTTTAGATTAAGCAACTCCAACCTTTTGATTTGTACTTAGAAAAATTGGCCCAGTTATTTGAGCTGGAATGTACATTAGAGTTTTGCTTATGACAAAGAAAATAAGCAATAGATTTCTCATGAGATAATGGTTCACTAAACATGTTTTTAAAATCTAAATATTACATTGAATTATTTTATAATCATTAATATATATTAAGATAATTTATACATTCTGGTGTGGTGAAAGTGCTGAGATTTATTATTAAAAATAAAAAACAAATATCAGGGTACATTCTACATTATTACCTCTTGTATATGTAAGAATGATTATTCATATATTTATAAACAGGGACATAGTAATCTACGCCCAAGGAGCTATGCTGAAAATATTACACAAGCCTGTGGTCTTTGTGACTTTGGATTGAACTAAGAGACTTACGAGGTAGGGAAGGACATTCTCCATTACTTACATTTTTCAATATTATCTAAACCTTTTAAACTCATCCCTGAAATATTTTTTTTTTTAGAAAATGTATCCACACAGATAGAAGTATACAATCACACGCATTCTTTATTCTACACTTAGTTTAAGTAAACTAACGATGTATGTACTCAAGGCTGAAAGTGTCTACCCTTTCTTGAGAATGTCTTAAAGTGATATGGTCAATTTTCCACAAATTATCTTTTTAATGTACATCTCAGTGATATGATTCACCTAGGACTGTCACCCTATGAGTGAAGCCACAGAAACTCAGTGATGTCAACAGATTTGCTAAGACAACACACAAGGTAGGAAAAACAGTAAGAATTTCCACATGCACATTTTGTTTCTATATTGTGTTTCTTCCTCATGTCTTTCTATTAATAATTATATATATATATATATATATATATATATATATACTTCCTTTAAACAGTATACATCAAATGTTAAAAATTTGAAATATAAATTTGGTAGGTGCCCAATCTTTCCTCATGAATAAAACATGTAATGTGCAGAGATGACACTGCATCAATTAGAAATTATAATTCAGTATTATAGCATGCGTAGGTACGTGCTATTTCCTCATTAGCGACTTGCTATGCATAAGTACCAGAAGATAAACTTGACTTTTGATATTGATACACTGCAAAGAGAAGAGCCTTTATTATGGCTTACAATAGCTTTCTTAAAATTTGAAGAGCCCCACTTACCCAAAATGGAAATGTGGACTCAATTCTAGTCAGAATGGAGATGTCAACAGGCATTTTCCTCTCTCACATTCTGCTTTTTTCCTTCCCTCTCTCTCCAGTGATATTTCCTCCTTTATTTCCAATTCTCTGCATTCCTGTTCCCATCAGTTCCTTCCACTTCTGCAAACTGGCACCTTTGTAGGAGTCTGTGGCCTGAGATGGAACTGTACAGGGTTAGGGGCTCCTATCTATAAACTAAATGAAAGTAATTTACATTTATGTCAAACGTTTTGTGGTAGGGTTTATTTGTATTTAAAAGATTCTTTTACCTTGCACCAAATGAACTTTAGGGACAGGGTATTAGTAGGGGAGCTGAATCAAAGGGATCTGATGGCTTAGATGCTACTTTGGTCCTAATGAGTCATTGCTTCCATGTCAGTCACATTGCAGTGCATTGTGGGTGTTGGAGGATAAAACCGGACTTGACCAAAAACTCTGGGGACTGGAGACTAGTCAGGTCTCACCCTGCATACCTCTGTTCCACTCAGTCTCTGGCTCACCTTCTTTCAATCACAGTATTCTTTCAAATGCCCTTTTCCAAGAGACCCTCATTTTAGCTGTCAGAAGCAGGGACTTTTCCATGACCTCGCTAACAAAAGGCTCTTCCTGTGCTGTCTTGCTCACCACCCCCCTTGCCTCCTATACGCCTGATACGTTACCTTCACAACTGATGTGCTCCCCCCTTAGGACAGCCCCTGTCCTTTTAGTGTGCTGTCCCTCCATTGTCCTCTTCCCACCCTCCACCCTCACACATTGTGCAGATCTCCAAAATCTAGGTGACACCAAAGGCCTCCTCTGCTCATGGTGCTTGCAAGTCCTTCAGGGCACCTTCCCTTTGTTTTCTGTAGATGAATTCATTAGATTGGTTCTATAGATATACATTAATGAGCCACTAGCCATCCCTTAATGGCAATGTATAATGTCTCCTTGGGATACTCCTGCCCAGTTTCTCTATGGAGATTAGAGAAATGCTTTCTGTCTGCACTCATCATCACAGAACACGTCTGTGGTAGCCTCCGGAAGCTTCTTCTCAGGACCTGCATGTTTCTTGATTTATGTCTGAATTGCCCCATCCTAAACACTGCTCAGGGTTTAAAACTGGCTAAGGAAGTACTTGTTAGTTGGCTGTGGCTGATAGGAAGTGAAGATCACCTTTGTGCTTACTGAGGAACAGAGACTTCAATGTACACAGAGAACTTTTATAAAAACTCAGGTATATATATATTTGTACTGGGGATTGAACTCAGGACCTTGTGCTTGGCAGGCAGACGCTTGTGCCACTGAGCTATATCCCTGGCTAAAACCCAGATTGTCCTTGATTTTTCTTAAATTCAGAAATTATGCTTCATTGTCACGTGATATGTCTTGACTTTTGGGTTAAAATATGGTGACATTAGGGTATTGCACTTCTCTATGTGTGAAACATAATGCTTAGCACAAGAATAACATTTCTGCTCTGAACTAGTAGCATTTTATGTTTCTAAGTTGTACATGATTCTTGGTTGCTCACTGCACAGAAACATATAATTGTGATGGCATCAGTGAAAAGTCTTTGGAATGAACCACAGGATTTCTTTGACTATCTCAGGACTCCTTTGCTGCAGGAGGCCTCATCACCTTCTGTAATAGAGATGTACTGTGACTATCTGGGGAACATGCCTATATAAACTCTGACATAAAATCCTCAGAAGTAGGAAGAGAATGCAGGGCAATGTATTGAGAGTTATTAATAATAGCTTTAGTTAAAGGTTTTCTAACATCAAACATCTAAGCATCCTATAGAAACCAAGATGAAATAGAAGGAGTATTTTTCTTCAAAAACTCAAAACTATGACCATAACGAGGTCAAACATGTTCTACAAATCAATTTCTTAAAGCAAAGTATATCCTGCTAAATAATGAAGTGGGTCTATTTAAATATTAATTTCTCCCTCTCCCAAATCATCTGCCCTTAGTCCTTCTTATCACCTAGCTCTTTCTATCCTCTGAACCCCAACATTGCTCTTTCTTTGGAGAACTTCAGTACTGATGCAGCACAACTTTTTAAAACCGAGTTTTGAGCTTGACACAGAGGAAGGGATACAGCTAACTCTGCAGAGTGAATCTAATTAGGTAGATGGGATTTGAGAAGTTGGAGTTTTTCTAGGACACCTGGCTCACCCTTCTGTGTAATGGAAGTTGTCACTAGCCTTTTGCTGGCAGCTGAGGCACCAGGATGTGGGTGTCACTTCTCATCTAAATTAAATACTGCCTCCAGCATGAGATCTCAAGTCAAACAGGAACTGCTGAGTGCTCAGGCATAGGAACTTTTACCTGAAGTCCCTTTTGCCTCAGAGCCATTGTAATTTTGCAAAGGACTGTCAGCTCAGGATAAGGAAAATCTTCATAAAAATCAGAATTATCAATCGCCAGGTAGCCTGTTTTGTTGAGTAGTGGGATCTCCATTACTGGCCAAATTAAGGCAGAGCAGTGACTCCTTGAGGCAATGAGAGCAGAAGGGTCGGCCTCAGCTGCGGGACTTGCTGGTTACCTTACAGCACTAAGCGCCAGTCTCACCCATGACTGTGTAAATGTATATTAATTCACTGATATATTCATTCAGTGAATATATATTGACAGTCTACTGAAAGCCAACACTTTCTAGGGATGAGAACACAATACTAAAGTGACAAAATCCATGTGCTCAAGGAGCTCACAGATTACTAAGGAAAGATGGGAAACAAGTAAATTAATAACTGGTTGTCATGTGATAATAATACACACGAGAGTAAAAATTGATCGTGGAAATATTTCCAGAGTGGCAGAATTAAATAAAATTTAATATATTTATTGAAAATTAAAGGAGAATAATGAGTAATAGTTATCTATTTTTGGATTTCTAACATCGTGGAAGGCACTACGCCATCACTAAACCTCTTATCAATAAAAACTAAAACTCTCATTATACATATTATGCAGCCTGGCTTTAGGTAACTGAATACCTTGTTAGCTAGTTAGAAGTGAGGCTGGCACTGGCATTCAAGAATGAGCATCTGGCTCAGAGCAGGTACCTAATAAGTAATGTTTTCTTTGATAAAATTCATAAATACTATCACACCATTGAGTTGTTATGAAGGGTACAAGAAATTGCATTTTATACTTTAATAAACTTTGCACATGGCACAAAGCTGTTACATATGACTGGGAATATAGGACACTACTTTTGCTTTAGTATATTTTTCTATTGAGATTGGTCAGCTCTTCCCTAGGAATATATTACCAGTAAAATATAGAGGATTTTGATATTCCAGGCATGTGATTTCTTAAGTTATTTTAGTATGTGGATAAGGGCATCACTGGGGTTCCCGGTGGCCAGGGAACATCCGGGCTTGTGGGAATTGTTGAGAGGGGTAAATATGCAAGAGACTGGTCGGAAGTAGAAAGTGGGCAGAGCAGATGGGATGGCTGGTTGGCAAAAATAAATGAAGCTTTAAAAGACTGGAAACAATCCAAATATCCATCAACAGGAGAATAACTAAATAAATGGTAGTTTATTCTCCCCATGAGATGCTCGTCAGTGGTAAAAAGGAATCCCCTACTGACACATGCAGTGGCATTCACGGATTCCAAATGTGTTATGCTGACTAAAAGAAGCTATACACGCAGAGTCTATGTTCTATGATTCCATTTGCATGACAGACAAAATTTAGGCACAATGAATCTATGAAGAGATAGGTCAAAAAAGTGATGTACTTGCTGGGTATGAAAATATTTAATTGCACAGGGGTGTAAAGAAACATTCTGGGAGGGTGCAAATGTTCTGTATGTTGATAGTAGTTACATAGGGATATGTCTTTGTAAAGTGTCATCAAATTTTATACTTAATATTGTGCAATTTACTGTAAAAAATTAAACCTTAATAGATCAACACAATAGATGAAAGAAAAATTAGATTATATATATAATTATGAACATAATTATTTTTGTGGCTATTAGTTGTAGTCAGGATTTGCAAGGGAAGCAATATAGGACACATAATTTGTAGGATTATTTTATGATAGTCACCCAAAGAATTGTGTACAAAGAGAGTGCATGAACTATGTCTACACACTGGAGACCCAAAGAATCCAGCTGAGGGCCTGGATCCCATGGCAGTGTCCTTCATGAGTCCAGCTGAAGACCAAGAGCCCAAAACAATGCCCCCCACCAGTCCAGCTGGAGGCCCATAGCCGATGACAATGTCTCACGCAGGCCTGTTTCATGGTTCTGTGCTGGGAAGGCCCAAGTGTCAGCTATAAAAGCTAGAAAGTCTGTGGCGGGATGAAGGATCTGGGCCAGCAGGCTGAGGGATCTGCACTGCAGCCAGGAAGTGACATTCAAAGAACCAGAGCTCCCCTAAAAGATACCACAGCCATCTCAGTGACAGTGAGGTCCCGAGCTCCTCCAACAACGAGAACAGCTAAGTTTATATCAGGAAGGGCGGCGTGACAAGCTCCTCCAGGAGAACCAACGGCACCAGGAGAACCAGCAGCTCCCAAAGCCTCTACTCTTCTTCAGTACTTCTTCTTCTTTTGATTTTAAAGAGAAAAGAACAAAAACAAAGTAACAAAACAGGACAAAAATGAAGCCACCCAAAAACTATAAAAATGATACAAAATTTCAAAACAAGATGACAGGAAATCAACAACTGTTGTAGTATTACTTAATGTCATCTTCAAAGTAGTTGCTCAGATTCCCAGATACAGGCATGCAAGATGGATCAATTAAACATTAACTGTTCTTTCAATAAACCAGCAGAAATGAACAGTACAATTATCCTAGCTATCTTGTGAGTATGTACACTCCTTACATTTTTTATTTTGGTGGCAGGAAACCTTAGGTGGATCTCCCATACCCATTACCATACTGATTCAGTTCAACTGGGTGTTACAAATTGACCATCAGTTGTGAAATAACTACATTATTTTAACTAAAACCTTATATTTAAGTGTGTGAGAGTTTGATATTTTCATGAGCATATGTGCTGCAATTTTCCACTTCAAAATATATAAATAGACCTTGTTAGCCTGTGTCTTCATTTGACAGTTATGTTGTTTATTTGTTGCTATTGTTAAAACATGTGTAGAGCACATCCTTTGATCCTTTAAGCACCTACATATTGATTTCTTGGACCAATTCTAAGAAATGGATTCATGAGATCACAGTTGAATTATAATGTTACTCTTAAAATTTCTCTCAAACGTTGTTCAACTAACCTTTATACCTAATGGTAGTACAGTGAAATCCTGGCATACTTCAAAAAACTCTGTAATTCCTTATGATTTTGTTTCTCTTAGCAATAGTAAAAATACCATTACATTAATAAGAGAATGGTAATAGTACTACTTCTATTTTTACTAATACATGGACGACATTGCTCTTGTTCTAATTTCTAGCTTATAGTCAATATCTCAGTGATTGACAGGAAAAGGAGATGTTTAATAAGTAAAGAAGATAGAATGAGCTTTAAACAAAAGACAAAGTAATGGTCATTTTTTGTAATTTCTCATACTGACTGAAGCTTCCTTCCTCTGGTGAGAAGTCTGCAGAAGGGCGCGGCTTCATCAGAGAGCTGCATGATCGTCTTGGTTACTTTTCTCTCGTTGCTGAGACAAAATACTCAACACCCAAAATTGAGGAAGGAAAGGTTTGTTTAGCTTACAGTTTGTGGAGGTTTTAGTAAATATTTGGCCAGCTCAGAGGCAGAGTGGCACATGGCAGAGGGCAAGCATTCATGGCGGCAGAACATAACGAAAACAACAAGAGCAAAAGGGAGGAGAGGTGGCAAGCAGCCTCTTTCTATCTCCCTTCCATTGTAAACAGGCTCCGCCGACCCAGGGGTCATGTAGCACTCACATCATCTCCATGCCCTCCTCTTCCACAGGCTCAGGATGTGCACAAAGTAAGCACCCTGGCTTCCGGCTGAGTCACTCAGCCAAACCTCTGGACTCTCCAAGTTGACACAGTGTATCAACCATAACAATGATCAAATATCTTTGCCATGGATTCAATAGTATTCCTCTTGACTACATACAGAATGCTATATGGTAAGAAAGCATTGAATGGCAAAAGTACCACTTGTCCTGGGTCCAGCATTCCCACTAATCAGTAGACTACCTTGGCTATGCCATAGTTATGTGATTCGTGAGTCTCATTTGGGAGAGTCAGAGCCCTAAGAATTTCCTCATAGATGCAAAATTATGTGATTTTAAGAGCCAATATAAGGTACTGAATAGAATATCCTTTTAGTCTAAATCTTCACATGTATCAGAATCACTAGCAAGTTTTTTTTTTGTAACACAAATCTTGAGGGCTCAGTATCAGAGGTCTTTGGCAGGAACCTGAATTTTACATTTTTTAATTGATAGGTGATGCTGATGCTGCTGGTCTTTGGACTTCATTTTGAGAATTATTTCTCTGGCATACTTCTCAGGAACTAAGAGTACGCAAATTAAAAACAAGCTTGGGAAAGAGTAAACTGGAGGATTTCTCAGGGATAGTGCTGAGGAGGAAATGAGCATGAAATACACTTGCATTTTCAGGGAAGATTTATAAAAACTTCAATAAGAAAAGCTGTGTAGAGGGAAGACTCCGATTAGGGAGCATTTGGTGTAATCCATGGGAGACATACAGCATGGTGATGTTGAAGGCAAGGCTAGAAGGAGACTCATTCAGAATAATTAGGAATTTAGAAGGTATGAGATTATATGTGGAGGTGAAGACTAGGAAGAGTAAATTGTATCGTTTGAATTGTGAAACTGGGTAATCAAGAGGTCTGTGAGCACACACAGGAGGGAGTGCCATGCACCACTGTACAGGATATGGGAACCAAGAGGAAGATTTCCTGCAGGCCTGCCATGACCTTGAATTGAGAGTGATTCTGTCTGAATTGAGAGCAAACAGGCAAGTCATGGAGGAGAGTGTTCAGAGATAGGGTGAATTTATTTTCAAATTATGAATTCTTTTGTGAATGTTTTGAGAAAGACATCCAAATTAGTAAAGATAAATAACCACAAGATTTGACTGATTTATAAAAGATAATGAAATGTGAACTGTGGTAGTGAAAGCTGAAGAAAACCTCACAAGGATGAAGTCATAAAAAAGTCAAAAGCGCACACACACGCACACACACGCACGCACGCACGCGCACACACACACACACACAACACACACACACACACACACACACACTCCAGAAATAGAGAAGAAAGAAAGCTGAGGTTTCTCAGTTTACTTATTAGATAAACAGTAGCAGCTTTTAAACATAGATAAAAATAGGTGAGGTGATGATAGAATGACAAGATGTGCATTAATGTCTAAACAGTGAATAAATCCTGAGTTAGGTTCATCGTTTATATTTATTCTCTTATGTAAACATTTGTTTCCTCAACTTTCTATGATCCACATGCTATACTTATGAAACTTTAACAAATTATTTAAAATATTCTTAAGAATTTTGAATAACAGGGCAAAAAAGAGCATGCTGGAATTCCTTAGGGAACAGGTAAGCATTTGGATTTCTGGTTCTGCTCTCTCTGCATACCAAGACAGAGCTAAGCAGCCTGCCCGAAAGAATAGTCTAGATCTCTCTTTGCTGAGTGATTGGCAGACTGGAGTCCTCTGGGAGCTGCAGCCTCACAGACAATTTGATCCATTCTCACTGGGAAGCCTGGGGCTAGGAGGCATTAGAGTAACATTCAATTTGAAAAACCCAGAAGAAATGTTAGTGAGGCACAGCTACAACTTGCCACATCTACAGACCCGAGATACCAGGACAGACAGGTACTCAGCAAAATTCCCTGGTGAATCTCGGCCCACTTAACCACCAGAACTTAGAGAGACCAGGAACAAATGGCCAAAACCAAGACAGATGGACACCAATAATAAAAGCAGAAAATTTAAACAAGAAGCAAGACAATTCACTTATTTGATACTTGCAAAGATGTAAAATAAGTAAATGCATTTTAAAATCCATTCTTTCTGTGAGGTTGACCACTTGTGGGAAAAGTAAAGTAGAAGGCAAATGTTACCCATACCTCATGTTACGTATCCTCCCCCTCCTCCTAGCCCTCCCCTCCCCTTCTCTCCCTTTTCCCCATTTTCTTCTATATTCCCCAAAAAATGACCCACAATATATTCCTAAAATGTTATTCATTTGCACTGGATAATTCTCATTAGGTCAACACAGACATCATCTTCAGCTTCTATTTAAACTCTTCATTTTCATGTACCTTACATTTCATAGAGAGTATGTGACGGTCCACTTCCATTTCTCCTTCAGCATAGTCATACTAGGGTTGAAGAGGGGTCATTTGCATAACATGGGAAATTGTGAGGAGTTTCTTCTCTGCTGCTATATAGATATTTAAAAAGAAATCCTAGAGTGTTCTTTGGCATTAGCAGGTGTGAGGGCTGGGAGAGTTCTTTCCAGAATGGGGAGCTGTAGGTGTGACCTTCAGTGGCAGGGAAGACTGCTACTGCCGGACCGCAGAGCAGCAAGAGCAGCCAGTGGGATTGAGACTCTAGCTTCTCTTTCCTTCCTCATCTGATCAGAAAGTACTTCACACAGTCTTCAGCCAGAATCTGTAGGCATCTCACTGCCTTTATGCTTATATACGTGAAAGTATATGTCTACAGCCATCTGTACCATTTATTTCACCTAAATATGATCACTGTGGCTAGGCACAGAGGCCTCTAATTCCAGCACTTGAGAGGCCAAGGCAAGGGGATCACCATGGGTCTGAGGCCAACCTGGGTTGTACAGTGAGGTCCAAGCTGGTCAGAACTACATACTGAGGCCTTTTTTCAGAAAATAAAATATTATCACTGTATTTGGTTTTCTGAAACTTTCTTTTTCATCTTAATGTGTGGGATACCATTGAAATAGAATAGGACTTGATCATAAAATTTAAAAAAAATTATTCTATGACCAAAGGTTTATTTCTGCAATCTTACAATAGAGCCAGCCATTAGGATAAAGCTGAGATTAGGCCTACTGTTGCATTTGTTTTGTTCTGAATTATAAATTTAGGTAAGTAAAAGGTGGTCTTACAGTATTTTGTATCATTAGATTGCAAGAGAATACAGTGTTTGTCTTATTGCACCAACACAGATCATTTTCCCAGATTAAGGAAAGAAAGAAACTTTTCCATCTGGAAAGGTCATGACTCATATAGGAAATTTACAGAAAACAAGGAATATCTATTTCAGATAGCTCAGTAATTTCAGAAAAGACTACTTGAGCTAGCAAAAGAAGTTACCTTTACCCAAAAGTAATTTTAAAAAGTTATGATTTTAAACTTTTTCTGGAGGGGATGAAGAATCACATTATATTTCATAATGTTTTACATTTTCCTCACAAATGTTCAAAGGCTTGGTATTACTACATATCAGGTGTGCACCATAGATTTATGCATCACTAACATATTGAATAATGTTTACACTTATTCTATTATCTCTTGAGTTCTAAATTGCATCAACTATCCTTTAAAACATTTTATTTTATGAATATGAAAAATAGTCATATAGAGTTTAATAAATTATTATTAAGTAGATGTGCAGTATTTTAAGGAACAAAATGTGGAGATCCCAGAAGCATCCTTATAGCCTTAGAAAACATTCTTCTCTCCCTCTTTTCTAAACTTTACAAGTTTAATGATATCTAGTATTGTATATTGTTTCTTTCCTTTCTTCTTTCATTTATCCCTCCTTCCTCTCCCTCTCTCTCCACCCTCTTCCAGTACTATGGAGCTAGAACCACAGCCTTGCACATACATCTACAGGGACTTACCACTGGGTCATGCCCCATTCCTTAGTTTTTCTATTTTTAACTTTATTTAAATGAAGTATCAAGAAACAAGTTCCTTATATTCACATCATTTGTTTTAAAATAATATTTTTGGACTAATTAATCCTTTTAATGCTTAATTATTCTTTAACATTTTTATTATTGTATAATGTTCCATTGCATTTATCATGTGGAAAGGTTAAATACATATGTGATTATCAGGTTGTTGTGATTAATAGTGCTATAAATATTCTTGTACACATATATTCATACATCTATGTATATCTATGTATATCTATCTATATAAATACTTTTCTGTTGGTATTGTCTGGTTATATTTTATATTCAAATTGTGATTGTATCAATGTTTTCTTAAATGTTTAATGCAAACTGTTATTATCAAAAAGTATCTGCTGTGTCACATTCTTAGTAAATTTAAATTGTCAAAATTTCTATTTAAGATATTTTGATGAATGTGACATAGTAAGTATCTTGTTTTGTTTTCCGTTTTACTGATGCTGGTGTAATTTGATATGATTATTTTCTTTTTTTGCAATACCAGGTATTAAACCCAGAGTCTTTTCTTAATTACTTCCCTTGCTCTTTTTATTCCATTAACTTTCAGACAAGCTCTAGATAAATTGGCTAGGTTGGCATTAAGCTTGTGATCCTCCTGCATCATGCTCTTGAGTATCTGGGATTATAGGTGTGCACTACAACAATGGCTGTCGTTTTTATATCCTGCTTTGTGTCAATTCATTTTCAAATTTATAAAATTTTTACTAGATTGCCTAATTAGTTTGTAGTTGATGTTTTCACTTAAACTTCTTATTGATTTGAAAATATTCTTTAAGGAGAGGAGTGATCGACCCTGAGGGAAGGTTTTTAGAAATCACAGTCTTTTTTTTTTTTTTTTAATTTTAAAAGTATAAAAACAAAAAGATATTAACAAACAGACACAAAGTAGCATAAGAATAGTACAATCGAATCTGAGTTACAGATAAGGTGACAGGGAATCAACAATGGTTGTTGCATTACATATTGATAACTTCTAAGTGTATATTCAGGAAAACAGATATAGACATGCAAAATTGATCAGACAATTAATCATCAACTATTCCT
>PVLD010014172.1:0-53321 GCA_004027595.1 Dinomys branickii
AAAAAAAAAAAAAAAAAAAAAAAAAAAAAAAAAAAAAAAAAAAAAAAAAAAAAAAAAAATTTAAAAAAAAATAAAAATAAAAAAAAGAAATAACAGACCTGACAAAGGTGTGAATAAATGGACTTAGTAGATGTATACAGAGTGTTCCATTCCACAACATCAGAATACACATTTTTCTCAGCTGCACATGGGTATTTCTCTAAAATAGATGACATTCTAGCCCACAGAGCATACCTACCTAAATGCAAAAGAATTGAAATTATCCCATGCATATTTTCGGACCACAGTGCAGTAAGATTGGAAATTAATGACAAAGAGAACTCCAAAAACCTCAACACTTGGAAATTAGAAAACAACCTCCTGAATAACCAATGGGTAACACAAGAAATTAAAGAAGAAATTAAAAATACCTACAAACAAATGAAAATGCAAATACAACCTACCAAAATCTGTGGCATGCAATGAAATTTCCCTCAGAGAGAAATTTATAGCAATGAACTCACATATAAAGAAAACAAAAAGAGAACAAATAAATAGGCTAATGTTACACCTCAAACTTCTAGAAAAAGAAGAACAAGCCAAACCAAAAGCCCAAAGAAGGAAGATTATAAAACTCAGGGCAGAAATTAATGCAATTGAGATGAAGAAAACACTACAAAAAATAAATGAATCAAAGAGTTGGTTCTTCAGAAGAATAAATAAAATTGATAAACCCCTAGCCAACCTTATCAAAAAAAGAAAGAATTCAAATTCAAGCAGTAAGGAATGAAAAGGATGAAATCATTACAGATCCCACAGAAATTCAAAAGATCATTAATACCTACTTTGAAAATCTTTACTCCCATAGGATAGAAAACTCAGAAGAAATTGACAGATTCCTAGAAATGTACGAACTACCAAAATTGAATCAGGAAGATACAAAAATCCTGAACAACCCAATATCAATTTGTCATTAAAAACTTAACCGACAAAGAAAAGCCCAGGCCCTGATGGATTCACAGCAGAATTCTATAAAACATTCAGCAAAGATTTGATGCCAAAACTCCTTAAAATCTTCAATGAAATTGAAAAGAAAGCAATTCTCCCTAACTCATTTCTGGAGGCAAGTTTTACACTGATACCAAAACCAGAGAAGGACCCGACTAAAAAAGAGAACTGTAAGCCAATCTCCCTAATGAACATAGATGCAAAGATACTCAATAAAATACTAGCAAACAGAATGCAGTGAATCATAAAGAAAATTAAACACCATGACTAGGTTGGATTTATTCCAGGAATGCAGCGATGGTTCAATATTCGCAAATCAATTAATGTAATACATCATATCAACAGACTCAAAGACAAAAACCACATGATCATCTCAATAGTTGCAGAAAAACCTTTTGATAAAGTCCAACATGCATTCATGTTAAAAACCCTAGAAAAAATAGGAATAGATGGCCTTTACCTCAATCTGATTAAAGACATCTATGACAAACTAACAGCCAACATCATACTAAATGGGCAAAAACTGAAAGCTTTCACTTTAAACTCAGGAACAAGACAAGGATGTCCACTGTCACCACTACTATTCAACATAGTTCTGGAAGTATTAGCCAGAGCAATTAGATAAGATAGAGAAATAAAAGGAATAAGGATAGGAAAGGAAGAAGTAAAACTATCACTATTTACAGATGACATGATTCTTCACATGGAAAACCCCAAAAACAACACAAGAAGACTCCTTCAATTAATAGACAAATTCAGCAGAGTAGCTGGATACAAAGCCAACACCCAAAACAGCATTCCTATACACAAACAACAAACAGTCTGAGAGAGAATTTAAGGAAACTATACCTTTTACTATAGCATCCAAGAAATTGAAATATTTAGGAATCAATCTAACAAAGGATGTAAAAGATTTATTCAATGAAAACTACAGTACTCTACAAAAAGAGATGTAGGAGGACTTCAATAAATGGAAAAACATCCCTGCTCATGGTTACGAAGAACCAACATTGTGAAAATGGCCATACTACCAAAATTGTTGTACAGATTCAATGCAATTCCTATTAAATTACCATTAGCATACATCACAGAGCTAGAGAAAACATGCCTCAAATTAATCTGGAACCAGGAAAGACCCAGAATAGCAAAAGCAATCCTGGCCAACAAGGACAAATCAGGTGGAATCACAATCCCTGACCTGAAATTATACTACAAAGCTACTGTAATAAAATCAACCTCGTACTGGCTAAAAAACAGACCTTAGGATCAATGGAACAGACTGGAAGATGCAGCCACAACCACAAACACACTCAGCCACCTAATATTTGACAAAGGGGCCAAACAAACTCACTGGAAAAAAGATGGCCTGTTTAATAAATAGTGCTGGAAAAATTGGCTTGCCTCTTGCCAAATACTGAAAATAGACACAAGTCTATCACCATGCACCAAACTCAAGTCAAAGTGGATCACAGATGTCACTATTAAAACAGAAACTCTAAATCTATTGGAAGAGAAAGTAGGTAAAAATCTTGAAGACATAGGGGTAGGCAGAGAGTTCATGAACAAAAATCAAACTGCAAAGGAAACACTTCAAAGAATCAGTAACTGGGACCTCATCTTACTGAAAAGTTTTTGCACATCTAAAGAAATCACCAGCAAAGTGAAAAGAAAATCCACAAATTGGGAAAAAATCCTAGCTGCTTGTTCCTCAGACAAAGGTCTTCTACCTAGAAAATATGAAGAATTAAAAAACATGAACCTGTCCAAATTCAAAGACCCAATCCAGAAATGGGCATCTGAGACGAATACACACTTCTCAGATAAAGAAATATAAATGGCAAATAAATATGAGAAATTGTTGTACATCTTTAGTCATTCAAGAAATGCAAATAAAAACAACATTGAGATTTCATCTCACCCCAGTAAGATTGGCCAGCATTACGAAATCATCCAATAACAAATGCTGGCGAGGCTGTGGAGAAATAGGAACTCTTCTCCACTGTCGGTGGGAATGCAGACTGGTGAAACCACTTTGGAGATTGGTTTGGAGATTCCTTAGCAAACTTGGTCTAGAGGTCCCATTCAACCCAGCTATTCCTCTTCTGGGTATTTTCCCAGAAGATCTGAAAGCATTGTATCACCACAATACATGTGTAGCCATGTTTATAGCAGCACAATTTGTAATAGATAAATTGTGGAAGCAACCCAAATGTCCATCCACAGAGAACTGGATTAAAAAAATGTGACATTTTTATATAATGGAATATTACTCATCTATGAAGAGGGACAGATTTGGGCCTTTTGTAGGCAACACAACTGGACACTGTAGTCATGAATGAAATAAATCAGAGGTTCATGTGCAGGCAACATATTGTATCACTGGTGTAGGAATCTGAAGGTGGGAATGTGGATTGGGGGTTGTGAAGGGAATCTGCTCAAAGGTAGGGAGCAAGTGGGATGGGGGGAGGAAGAAAAGGAAGAAAGGGACAAATATGTATCTACGTGTGTATATGCAGGATAGATAATATGGTGCCACTGTTGACCTGTGTCACTTTATGGTAAGGAACAGTTCATGATTGTTTGATCAAGATTGTATGTCTATATGTGATTTCAGAAACATGCACTTTGAAGTTGTCAGTGTGTAGTGCAGCAACCATTGGTGATTCTCTGTCGCTTTGTCTATAATTCAATTTTGATTGTACTGCTTCTTGTGCTACTTTGTGTCTTTTTGTTAATGTTTTCCTTTTTTGGTTGCTGTTGTTTTGTTTTGTTTTGTTTTGTTTGTTTTTTATACTTTTAAAAATTAAAAAAAAAATGAGCAACAGACCTAAATATACATTTCTCAAAAGAGCATGTATGAATGGTCAACAGGTATATGAAAAAAATGCTTCATGTCACCAATAATGGAAATGCTTATCAAAAGTATGATGAAATACCACTTCACTCTGGTGAAAATTGGCCTTATCAAAAGAACAAAAGGATGAATGCTGGTAAGGAAGTGCAGACAAGGGTACCCTTGCACTACTTATCATGGGAAAGTAAATCAGTACAGCCACTATAAAAATAGTATGATAGGAATTCAGCAATGGTGGTTATATTGCATATTGTTGTCTTCAAATTAGTTGTTTAGATTCCCAGATAAATGCATGCAAAATTGGTCAAAAAATAAAGCATTAAGTGTTCCTTTCAATAAACCATTAGACATCAGGGGTACAGTTATCCCAGCTATCCTCCTTTCGTTTTTATTTTTATTCTTTTTAATGGTTTGATTAATCTTGCATTCTTACATCTGGTAATCTGACCAACTTTGATGAAGCTAAAAATATGTAATATAACAACCACTGTTAATCCCTATCATTTTGTTCTGAAATTCTTTATCATTCTTATTGTTTTTGTTTTGTTTTGTTTTTGTCAATGTTGTTAGCATTTTGCTATTATTCTTTTTTAAAGATTCTCTTGACAATAAAAAAACAAAAATAGTATGGAGGTTACTCAAAAACTTAAAAATAGAAGTACCATATGATACAGCAATATCACTACTGGATGTATATACAAAAGAAATAAAATCAATATATCAAAGAGACATCTGCACACTCACATTTATCAGAACATGATTCACAACTGCCAAGATGTTGGAACAATGTGTCTGTCAATCAGTGAATGGATAAAGAAAATGTGTCATAATACAGAATGGAATATTATTCAGCCACTAAAAAGTATGGTTTATTTCACTTAACATTATGGTGTCAAGGTGCATTCATTTTCCTACAAATGAGCAGAGTAGTACTCCATCATGTATAAATACAGTTCCACGTTTTCTTTATCTATTCATCTGTTGATAGGCATATAGGTGGCTTCCAAGACTTAGATAGTATGCATTGTGCTGTTATAAACACATGTATGCATATATCACTGCAATATGATGTCTTTAACTCTTTTGTGAAAATATCCAGAAGGACGGGCCAGGGGTGTAACTCAGCAACACAACACCTTCCTGGCAAGTTCAAGGTCCTGAGTTCAGTTTCTGGTACAAAAAAAAAAAAAAAAAAGATACCCAGGAGAATAGCTGGATCAAATGGAATTTGTAGTGTTCATTTTTTTGAGAAATGCCCATCTGATTTCCAAAGTGCTTGTATTAGTTTACATTCCCAACAACAGTGTAGAGGCATTACTTTCTCTCTGTGACCTCCCAGCTTTTGTTGTTATTTGATTTCTTGATTGTACTCATTCCTTCTGGGGTAAAATGAAATCTCAGGATAGTTTTAATTTGCATTTTCTAATGCCAGCCATGTGGAGGATGCTTAATTATCACATGGTTTCTCTTACATGAGAAACCCAGAGTGGAAAATGAAGACAAAATAAAAGATAGATGATAGGAAGTAAGGACGAAGATTTTTCTTAAAGGGAAAGGGGATCAAGAGATGGAGGGAAGGAAAGCAGAGGAAGGAGAGGAGAAGAAAAAGGGAATCGGGATGGGTTATGTACATGCACCAACGCCACACAAGGAGTGTAGCCACAAAGTACTGAAAGCATGTACCCAAAACAGGCAAGGAGGTCAGGAGGCGGAAGTAGGGAGGGGAAAGAAAGGGGATATAAAAAGGAATGAAGAGGTGTTATGTACATTCACCTGCTCCACACAAGGAGGTAAAACAGCATGTGCTATACCTGGGTACTAATAAAGCACATTTTTTGAAAAGGATGCAATCGTCTCATTGTTCACATGGATAGAAATGAAAGGCATTATGTTAAATGAAGCAATCCAGGCACAGAAAGAAATGCATTGTATGAGCTCACACGTGTAGAATCTATAAATGCTGATGTTATAGGAAGTTCTGGGTAGAATGGTGGTTACTCAGGGCTGGAAGACGTGGGGTGGCAGGGGATGGGGACACTTGATCAGTGGGGCTAAGTTACAGTTAGAAAGAGGTATGGCGCTCTGGTGTGCTACTGGACAGTGGAATGACTACACACAACAGTAACACAGGGCACATTTCAAATAGCTACAAGAGAAGAATTTGAGAGTTTTCACAACAAAAGCATGATAAATGTTTGAGGGGATAGATAATGGTTAAACTGGTTAAAACAAAATAATGTACACACGTATCAAAAAAATTAAGATATAATAAGCAAAGATCTGAACAGACAGTTTTCCAAATGAATGTATACAAATTGCCAATAAGCACATGAATGGTGTTCGGCATAGTATTTCCTAAGAAAATGCAAGTCAAATCACAGTGAGCAGCTGTTTCCCATCCACTCACACGGCTATCATAAAAGAAAGACTGACAACAGCAACTGCTGGTGAGGGTGTAGAAGAAATGGAAGTCTCATACGCGGCTGGAGGGAAATAAACTCCTGCGTTTGCTTTGGAAAACAATGAAGCACACCATCGCCATGGGGTCCAGCAATTCTACTCCTTGTTACCCATCCGAGAGAAATGCAAGCAAATACCTCCACAAATATTTGTGTATGAATTTTGGTTGGGTTTGGTTTTTTGTTTGGGTTTTTTTTTTTTTTTTTGGTACTAGGAATCAAACTCAGGACCTCACACTTTCCAGGCAAGTGCTGCGCTGCTGAGCTATATCCTCGGCCCCATGTGTATGAATTTTAAAAGCAGCATTATTTATAATCCATCAACTGGGAAATGGGAAAACAGTATGCAGCATCCATAAAGTAGAATATTCTTTAGCAATTTTTAAAATGATGTGCTGATACACACTGCAATGTGGGTGAACCTTAAAAACTTTATGCTAAGTAAAAGAAGCCAGTCACAAGAGGCCACATGTTATGTAACTGTACATAAATAAAATATCCAGTATAATCAAATCCATAGTGATATTGAAGTGTAGTCAGTGTAGTGATCTTGGGATGGCAGGATTGAGGGAAAATACAGAGTGGCTGCAAACAGACACACTTTGGTTTGGGAGAGACGAAAATATTCTCAACTTGGTTATGGTGATTGTTGCAAATATTCTGAAAATCAGTGCTCTATACACTTTCATAGTTGAATTGGATGCTTTGTGAACTGTATCTCAATAAAGCTTTTGTATAAAAAAGGAAAGGATAATGTTCTATTATTTAAGCTGGGCAGTGAGCACCTGGGTGCTCATTTTATTATACTTCTTAAATTAGCATTTAGGTTCTTCTTTGTGGGTGAAACATATATCTTAATAAAAAGACCTTTTAGGAGTCTGATAGACCTTGATTCTGTCTCAACCTCTTCTCAGCTATGAACTCTCGGCAGATTACTTAACCTACACCTTCCAGGGTCTTATCTGTAAAGCAGAGGAAAGTAACCCCTTCATAGGATTTTATATCATGTGCCTGGCAGATTGTCCATCTATTATTAGCTAACGTTAGCTGTAAATGGTTAAACCACTCATCTGAAAAGTTCAAAGTCATGGCCTCTCTTGTTTTAAACTGCAACCTCCATGTTTGTTATTCTGTAAGAGTTCAAAACTTTGACTGGAGGATAAAATTGACTTTCAAGTGGGACCTATTGACTCAAACTTTCAAAATGTCCTTACACGATAGCTCTAATGCCAATAAAGCTCACAACAAAGAAAAAAACCAAAATTTATGTCACATGTGAAAGTTGGCATCAATGAATTTTCGAGCCTGACTGAGATTTCAAATATAGGCCACATAAGAGCAGACTACTCTTTTCAGTTTTGTGTGGTATTCACAGTCCATGTGAATACCACATGGTCTGCATTTGTGTGGTCTGCATTTCATCTCTGAGGTGAAGCCCAAACCACCTTTGTTGGCCTTGCCATTGTCCTACCTAGATATCTGACATACAACTTCAAAGTGTGCCTCTGAGCATGGCCTGGATGAACATGAAAGGAATAAGCAGAAGAGGCGAAGGGAAGACAGAAATGTGGCACTCCTCTGGATCCCCTATAAAGACTCTCATTCTTAAAGGAGAGGCTAGTATTTTCTTCTTCATGAACCTGAAACAATTTAGTACATCCACATAAGTTATCAGAACTGTTTGTGTGAAGGTCCTGTGTCATCTCCCATAGCAAGTACTGGTTTTCTTCTGCCCTTCTTTACCAACACCTGTCTTTTAGCCATGTCATTTCCTGAGACATCTTCTACCCATTAAACAGCTCAGGCAAAACACTCACTGGCAGAGGGAAGTCTAAACATTTGGATCTAGACAGAATTCTGGTTCAGTAAGGCCTTTCCTGATACTTCTCCATTCCCTCATCCCACTAAGTTGATACTACATTGTAAAGTCCCCTGGCATCCTTTTAATTGTGCTTTTGTATGGAGTCACCCCCAATACAACATGTACAGGGAGTCACCCCCAATACAACATGTACACAATGTGTAACTTAATATCTGTATTAACCTCAAGATTCTGTGTTCCATGAGGGATGGGACCTTGTCTTCCTTATTCTCTCTTATATCCTCATCAGCTAGTACAGGAACATGCACATAGTAGGAGGTCAATAAATTATTTGTTAGATTAATTGGTGATCAATACATGTAACAATAAATAAATTTTTTGCATTATTGAAAGGGACAATACAGTTTAACCAGAGACCTTCAATTCCCAATGATGTGGTTTTAAGAAAGTATCTCACTGCAAAACCGCCAAGTTGGAGAAATGTTAATGATTTACCTGTGCTGGGTGAGCACATTTACAGCTGAAGGGTGATTTGCACAGTAAGCCAGATACATCAATTTAAAATGAGGCATGAGATTCAGTAGACAACCTCCTACTTTGTGTTGATTTTCTGGAAACCTGTAAGCAACACAGGTGAAACACAGATTGTAAAACCGGAAACAGAAGGTACAGGAAAATGATTCCAGTTAAACCTGGCAGCATGTAAACATTTTGAATGCTTCGTCACAATTAAAAAAGAAAGTATATCAGAGCCCATTTTATCCATGAAATGAGGTTTTTGACCACTGCTTTAAACTCTAGAAATCAAACAGCCCTAATATGTAGAGACAGATACTTACCTGGAATTAGTAAGTAGAGCTGTTTATTTTTAAAATTTATATTCAAATTTAGCTTGACCTGCTAAAAGTATTCTTAGTGAAGAAATCTTAAGTACAGGCAAAACTAACCTAATGTAATCCAAAAGCAACATCCTCCAAGAAAAATATTGTGTAGTCTTCTTGGCCCAGTGGTTACTAGGCAGGTGACTTCCATTTTTAAAATATTACTTTCAATTATACATTACCTGTTTTCATTTGTAGAACAACTAAAAAAGCATAAAAAATACTCAGAAGCACATCCTTTGGTGATATCTACTATAACTTTTGGCATATTCCAAAAGCCTCTTTCTACATGTTCCTCTGTAAAATGGAAACCATAACATTATAAGTTTAGTTTGTAAAGTACCCTTTTCAGTGAACATCTGTGCATATGAATTACTCACATCCCTACTGGTATTTGAAGCAGGTCCTCAGGTGTCTATAGTGTGGAATCTATCTTCCTCCCTCTACAACCACCTATGTATCATAAGACTCAGGAGACATGGAGTCACCCCCAATTTCTCTACAGAAATCAAAAGGTCACACATCTCAGCCATCGGCTAGTCATCCAAAATGTGTTGTGATTCACATATACTTTTCCTTCCTCAGGTTCCATGTGTTTCAACTCTTAATTTAATAGACACAATACCAGAAGTGATTAAAAGTAAACAAACCAGAGCTGCGGGTGTAGCTCAGTGGTACAGAGCCTGCTGGGCGTGCACAAGTATCTTGGCAGAGAGTAGGGGACAGACTTGTGAAACGGAATAATCTAAATGACTTCTCCAAGTAATTTGCAATGTACAAAAGAAAATAATATAAAAACTCTCACCCATGGTAAATTAAGACCTTATGAATATCTTATGATGTGATTGTAAATTAAAATCATAAATTGATGTGATTTTTAATTAAAATTAGAAATAATTTGCTAGTTGTAGAACCTTGATAAACATCTAATGGTAATCTATATTGCTGCTTTGTTCTAGGATAATGTGTCAAAGCTGAAGCAAATGGAGAAAATGTCCCTAAGACAACAGTTAAAAGGAAAACAAAAGCCCAGCAATGGGGTTGCTGGTCATCCTAACACACATGCCACACTTACTTTGAACATTCTTCCAAAGCTTGGCAGAGTGTCTGTTGAAATGTACATATTTCCTCGAAGTTTCCCAGCAAGGATGTAAACTCCACAGTACTGAGACTGGAAAAATACATGTAATTTCAGTTAGTAGAATTTAAGGATGACTTTAGAAACCTATCTGCAGGACAGTTAGCAGATAGACTGTTCATACAGCATCTTGCAAACCTGAAAGAATCACACATGAAGGGAGCAATCCCAATTTCAACTTTTGCTTTTCAATTTACAAGAACTCTATGGTCTCAGGCAAGTTTCTTAGAGTTCTTTCTTTTTTTTTGGTTTCCCTTTTCTATAATAAGAATATTGATCTTAAGGAAAATGAGTGGCCGTAGGGGGTATTTAAGTATTTTATAAATCCATGAGAAAAATTAATAAGTGCTTGATACTTATCATGTCTTAGTATTTAAACAGAAAAAATGCATGAAAATAAATGAAAAATAAATATTGGCTGAAAATAAATGCAAAAACTTTGTGCATTTTCTTTCTAGAGGAACTGGAAAAGTAACTGGAAGGTATATATGCTCAAATAATGCACAGCAAATAAAAAATTAGCTTACTCCTGAACTAAAATGCTCATAAATCAACTAAAAGAGATCTTTATAAAAGGCAGTAGATGAGCAAAAAAAAAAAAAACAGTGCTAATGTTTTGTGGTTTACTTGTTTGACTGTGGAAGGACTAGACTCAAATAAAGGCAAACTAAACTATTTTATCCGGGGGCTCTGCATGAAGAAGGTTTTTGTCCATTCTTCGTTTACCGAACAGTAAGTGATACAAACAGCCACACCTCATACAGTGGTGAGGGCACGCGCAAGCTGTGCAAATGAGAACTTACTTTAACCTTGTAATAACCCCGTGAGGTAGGTACTATTGCTGTCTAAATTTACAGGTGACAAAACCCACAAGGGTCATTGAAAGTCACAATAGGAATTAAGCAAACCACATTTCTAGCTCCAGGGTGCATACTCTTTATCTCTTTTTCTGGAATATCTTTTCCAAAAAACCCCACTTTTTAAAGGCCAGCGCATGCCCAATGTCCTTAAGAACACAATAAGCTTCGGAGAATATTTTCAAGAGAATCATTTTTGCTGAGTAAAACAAAAAGGGAAGACCCAAACACACATTACCAGTAACTGTTAAAGAGTATAAAAAGCTCTTGGTTCCTCTGCTACAACGCCCTCCTGTGCCATGAGCTGGAAGGCCCCTTTGCAAGTGTGGAAAGTGAAACCATCAGCCAGCAGCCTCCCAGCCCACTGAGTTCTCCTTGTGGCACCAATGCTCAGGAGCTCACGAAGCCTAGCTGGGGCTCTATCAGGCCCATTCAGAATCAGACAGTGTAAGTGACCTGCTTTGCTCAAATTATTCGGGCCCAACAAGACCACTGGGAAGAACTGGGAACTTTCTGTAACTACACTCTGGATGTATTCAGAACAGCACAGGTCTGACTCAGGTCTCTTACCTCCTCTGCCCTGGCTCCCTTTCTTTCTTTTTTCTTTTACTCCTTCTTGATTGCCAGTCAGTCTTGTCCTCACTGGATACCTTCTCATCTCCCCTCCCAGGGTAACCACTTCAGCTTCCCTCTGGCACCCCCAGATCACAGAGGGACATTTCGCCCCATAGTAAGAGGCATAATGAATCAAGGATGGCCAGTTGCTGCTGTGTGACTGACAAGACAGTAGACCTGTTTACTGTTTCCTATCTGCATCCGGGACAGTGCCTTTGCCTGGAGCCTTAGGCCTGACCACGCACTGAGGTTCCATCGAGCTCTAAGAGCCATGATACACAGCACACTTAATACCTCAATAGCAATAACGATAAACTCTTTGCTGTCGATTATTTGTAAATTCTTACAACGCAGGGGCGTGAAATCCTTCCACAATGAAGAAAGATTCCTATAGTGCCATGAGAATGACTAAGTTAGAAATTCAGCAAGAAATTATGCTCAACAAACATGATCTGGAAAAAGGGGAGGAATCCATGAATGCGAAACTTATTTAAGCTTGAAGTTGATCAGGAGGCAAAGGTCCAGGAGCAGTCAGCTCTCACTGAGGAAGAAGAGGACGTTTTGTCCTCCGTTAAGTGAGCTGACTGATTTACTTTTTATTTGACTTATATAGCTCATGATATCTAGAGAAATTTACTCACTTAAAATAACACAAATAAATGCAGCTAGTCACATTTTTGTTGGAAAAATAATCAAATATAGTCACATTTTTTAATGTACAGTGCCTACCAGCATTAAAAAATGGTCAATATTTTCTTTTGTCGAAACTAAGTTTTCAACTCAGGTCTTGATAATCACTTCAGATTTCTAAAACTAAAGTAAGGTTGAAATGCTTTGTTTTAAAAACACTTCAAGGAGAAGGGGAAGTAAAAGCAGAAAATTCAAAAATAAGTGCACCCTAGTTAGGTGCAGTCACACATGCCCATAAGCCCAGCTACTCAGGCAGCTAAAGCATGAGGACCGCAATTTTCAAGCCCAGCCAGGACAATTTAAGAAGATCTCATAACAAAATAACTTTTGTAAAGAGTGGGGGATGCAGCACACACACAAAGATGAGAAAACACTTCAATACTCATTATCATTCACATTTGCCTGAGTGAAATGCTGGCATGAATTCCTCTTAGGAACGTTCACAAAATTCCACACTCTTTCCACTCTCAGAGCCTGGGAAAGAGGAGTTCTGCCCTGGCAAGCAAAGGTCACAGTGAGCATGAGAATTTCCATTTTCTGTGCTTTCTCAATCAAAGCACCAGGGAGTCCCTTTTCTATAAAGGAAAGTAGACACATGACTATAAAAATGTGCAAGAAATGTGGAAGCTAACAAAGCTGATCTCACAGAAGTAGAGAGAGGAGAGCAATGGTTTGCAGAGCCTGAGAAGTGAGCGGGCCCGCCATGCAAGAGGATGGTTAACAGATGCAGCTGGGTAGGAGGAATGACTTCAAACATTCTGCAGCACAGCAGGGTGACTGTGTTTGATGACAATTAATTGTATATTGCAGACTAGCAGGCAGGGAGGCTTTGAATGTTCCCAACATAAAGCAATGAGAAGCCTTTGAGGTGATAAACATGCCACTTCGTCTGATAGAATGGGTGCACAGTGTAGACATATACTGACAGGTCACATTCTACTCCACAAATACGTATGGTGATTACATGGCAGTTACATTTTTAACTAAAAAAAATTAAATGAAAAAGAGGCAAAAACATACAAGGTAAAAACTATAACAGAGAGAAATGCAGATATGTTCATTCCTTCCACAGAAAGCAAGCTAAGCTCTCCAAAAGCAACATCTTGTATAATTTCTGTTGCCCTGACCATGTTCTTGGCAACTTGTGATCTGTGGAATTTCTTCTAAAGGGCAAAATCAATTATTCAGTGACATAAGAGTAATGACTCCATATGCTGACATTATCCTGCTTTATTTAGTAAAAGATTTAAAATTTTAAAAAAACAAAAACCTTAGCCGAGTGTGGTAGCACATGCTTGTAATCCCAGTGCTTAGGAGGCTGAGGCAGGGGGACTGCCACAAGTTCAAGGCTAGCCCGGGCCATATAGTGAGTTCAAGGCCAGCCTGAACCATATAGCAAGACCTTATAAAAACAGTAATCAAACAATTTTAAATTTCAAAACAATTTAAATCTTACTTGTTATTGGATTGCAGTGGCCTTAAGTAAGTTACAAGAAGAGATTGAAGTTCTTTAGCATACTCTTTTTCAGTATCCAAGATGTTCTGTAACACCTACAGAGAAACAAAGGTCAAGGTATTGTAATTTTCAAGGAAGCCCAAGGTCAAATATAGTTTTAATCAAGTTACTAATTTAAAAAAAAGTATTCTAGATATTCAGGCCAGTACCTTAAGAAACACATTATTTCAATATAGCTGAGTACTTTAATCACTGCATGACGACTGACTATATTGTATAACGTATACAAACACTAATTTTTCAGAGTTGCCCCTAACTGGAGGAGCTTTAACATCTACACAGTATTGTTCAAAAGGTTTTCATGTGCTTTAGATAATGTTATCTTCAGGAAGAGCCTCAGTTAACAAAGGCTCATTATTTCCATTTTATAGATGAGAAATTGAGACTAGCTTAAGACATAGAGGTTTGATGTCAGAATAAATTAAGGATAACTGTGATATCAAACATTACAAGAGATTTTGTTCACATTGTCTCTGATAAGATCTTTAGGGAATCAAATCTGAGGATACAGTGAATTTTTAAGCAAGGTTATAACTCATCTTTTAAAAGGGACAAGTATGAACAATCCAAAGGGGAAAAGAAGCTGAACTGTGTAGAATTTAACAAAGGAACTAACACAGTGCATTTAAGTACTATTAATAACACAAAACCCTGTAAACAAAACAACCAATGTAGGCCTACAATTTCTCTTTTCCCACCAGTCCGGGAGTCACAACCACTTCCCAGCCTGTTCTGGAGACAGATAGAATCTTACAAGCTCATGTAGATGACCAACTCAATCTATTAGTACATATTCTTTCTTATCTTCTAATAATTCAACAAAAATTGTACTTAAAACTTACATTATGCCAATTATTGGGCCACCTGGAGAAAATGTCCCTTCTCTTTGCAGCAGGACATATTCAGTAGGGGATTATTACACAACAGAATGAAGTATGCTTAGCCTGGAGAAGCAGAGAAGTCTAGCAAAAGGCCACATGTGTACAGTTGGCTCTCTCGTCTGCAGGTCCTACATGTGCAGGGTCCTGAATCCATGGGGTTCCACAGCCATGGAGTTTAATCAACCACACATTGAAAATGTTTGTTATAAACTACATCTGTTCTGAGCATGTTCAGACTTTTTTCTTGTCGTTATTCTCTGTATGACACAGGTTGACAACTCTTCACATTGTACTCGGTATTATAGGTAGCCTAAAGGCCATTTAAAGTAAAATGGAATGTGTATGGTTATATACAAATACTATGCCATTTTCTCTAAGGGCTTTGAGCATCTACAGAGTTTGCTATCTGCAAGGGGTTCTGGAACTGATCCCCTATGATTGTAAAGTGCAGCTATACTCACAAGACAGTGCATGATGGTCTGCTTTGGAAAGATGAAGTGGTCCAAGCAAGTGGAAGCCCAGGTTAACTGTGGGCTTTCTGGGAAACAACAGGACTGGAAGATGATAGTACTGGCTCTGCTGCTGATTTACAGGTTGCTTCAGTTTCAGGTCCTACTTAGCTCAGTTTACATGTGACATCTCAGCTACCTCACAGGCCACTGTGAAACAGCAGTGGGATACTGTACGGGCAGGTGCAGGGTGAGTGCAAAAACACCGACCAGTTTAAGGGTTCAAAAAGTGTTTTTCAACAGCAGCACTATTGACACTTCAGATCAGATTATTCCCTTTTATAAAGGGATGCCTGGTACACTGAGCATCACTGGTGTAGAAGGACACAGGCCACAGAAGGACTTCAAAGGCTCGAGGTTAAATTGTAATCCCTGTTTTCATCCATCCACATTTTCTTTCAGTTCCTCTTTTTCTCAGAAACAGTGCCTAAAACAGCAACAACTTTTCTTATACTTGTGAAGTGAGGTCACAGGAATACTTCTACTCCAAAGGTGAGAGGCAGGCTCATAAAAAGAATGACCAAAGACTGTCACAGAGAAGCCTCTAAGGGAACCAAGACTAGGGTAGGAAAACCTCCATCACAAATTTCCAGGGGCTTTTCACGACTGAGTTTTAAAGCTGGGAATCCCACGAAGCCCAGTTTTCTGGGAGCTCACTCACACTTTTGTGATTTTTACCTCTAGGAGCCCTACTAGTTGTCCCAATGAAGAACAGAGAAAAAAAAAACTTTCGTGTTTCAGGCGACAAGGAGAGGAAGCAACCATTTAGAACTACATCAGAACATTCTGTTCTTGCTCCTCTTTCTTCTCTTTTTCTTTTATTCCTGGCTCTCTTTTTTTGCAGTACTGCATATTGAGTCCAGGGCCTTCACTCTGAGCTATATCCCTGGCCCTTTATGTTCTTTTGAGACAGAGTTTCACTAAGCCATTAAGTTGTCCAGGCTGGTCTTCATCTTGCAGTCCTTCTGCCTCAGCCTCCCAGCGTGCTGAGATTACAGGTATTCATCCATTACCATGGCTGAAGACGTCTGTTTTCTGTAAGGCCTTCCCCCAGAAAGACAATACATTCCCAGGATATACCCTATAAGGAGATTTATAAGAGCTTAATGACATGGGGGAGGGAAGTACTCACCTGTGGCCAACGTCTAGCTCTTCGTGTAGAGAAAGAGAAATGGCCAAACTCAGGCCCCTCTACATAGTCCCACTCACTCAAGAGTGGGGACTGAAAAGCACCGCGAAGGTCACAGTTCAGGAGCACAGGCTCAGCAAAAGACAGACCTCCAATCGTACAGAACGCACCCCTCCCTTCACATGTTCCCACCACATGACTAAATGCCTGTCCACCACAGTTCCTTCTGTGTGGTGCCTCCTGTCAGGTTTTTAAGAAAAGGCACACTAAAAAGGAAAAGGCCAGTTTGAGGAGACAGGGCCATCACCAAAACCATAGTCAGGTATCACAGGACTGTTGGCATTATCAGACAAGGATTTTAAAATAACAATAAGACGCTAAGGAATCTTACAGGAAAAAAAATGGACAACATATAAGAATAGATCGACAGGAAGCATAGAGAGATAAATTCTAACAAATAATCATAAATAAATGCTAGATATCAAAAATGCTGAATGGAAATAAAGAATACCTGTGAAGGGCTCAATGGCAGTCTGACACAGCTGAGGAAAAATCTCTGAGCTTGAGGGTATCTGAAGAAAAACTACCAAAACAACAAAAGCAGACAAAAAAAAAACTAGGAAAAAACCCAGAACAGAATGTCCAAGAACAGTGGACAACTATAAATGGTATACCATCAATGTAATGGAAAAGACAGAGGAAAAGGAAGGAAATGAACAGAAGAAGTATCTAACACAATAAGGGCTAAGAGTTGCTCTAAAATTCATGTCAGATGTCAAATCACAGATCCAGGAATCTCAGAGAACAGCAGGATCAAAGTTCTTCAAAATGTGAATATCAAACTCAAGAAAATCAAACATTAATAACTTGAGCAAACACAGAGGAAACAAGTAGCATATCAGATAAAAACTGTATCTGACTTCTCAGAAAACACACAAGTAAGGACAGAGCGTAATGGCATATTTAAACTGCTGAGGAAAAACTCCACAAGCCTTGCATGCTGTATTCTGTCCAATTATTGTTCCACAGTGAGGGAGATACAAAAGTGTCCAAAATATGAACACCTAAAAAACAAGTAATTGAATTAATACATGGGTAAATGAGCTGACTAGACACTTCTTAAAAGGAGTATAAGTGACCGGTAATTACGTGAAAAAAATGCTCAACATCTTTAGCGCTGACGCAACACATATCAAAACTACACTGATCTTCTGCCTCAGCCCTGTCAGAATAGCTGTTATCAAGGAAAAAAATCACAAATGCTAAGAAACATGAGGGGAGAAAGAACATTTCCCCACTCTTTGTGGGAATGTCAAGTGCTACAGCCATTATGAAAATAAATATGGAGATTCCTCAAATGAACTAAACTACTGTATGATCAGGCTAGGCCTGGATATATACTCAAAGGAACCGAAGTCAGCCTCCAGTACAGACACCCATACCCCCATGCTGACTGTGAAAGTATACACATAGCCAAGTTATGGAATCAGCCTAGATATCCATGTATGATAACATTTGGCCATAAATAAGAAGGAAACTGTATTATTTTCAGGAAAAATGGATGGAATTGAAGAACATCGTGTTAAATGAAATTAGCCACACTCAGAAAGATAAGTATCACATATTTTCTCTCCTATTTGGTATCTAGAACAAAAAAAAAATTGGAGAAATAAAAACTTTCTTAGAAAAAAACTGAGGAAAATTGTCACCAGTAGGCCTGCTTTGCATGAAATGATAAAAGAAGTTCTTGAGAGACAAGGAAAATAATATAGGTCAGGAACTTGGATCTATATAAAGAAGAGAATATGACTGAAGAGACAAGTGCAAATAAATTTTTTTTATTTCTTCTTATTCTTAATTGACCTCACAGATAATAATTCATTCAAAATAATAACAGCAACAATGCATTTTACTATGTATGTGCACCTAGGTGTGCTTATCTTTAAGTGAAATAAATGACATCAGTGACACAAGGGATGGCCGAAAGTAATTTGGACTATTTGTTATTTAAAGTACTCATATAACTGTCAGTGGAAGTGTAGACCTTTGTATAGTGTTGTCTGAAAATTAACTTGGATTGGTTGTAAATGTATATTGCAAATTCTAAAGTCAAGCACTAAGAAAATTTTAAATTATAATTGATACAGTAAGAAAGGAGGGAAAGTACAACCACATGCACTGCTTAGCCAAAAGAAGAAAAAACAAGAAAAATGTAGAAGACAAAAATAAAACAAAGAATAATGGCAACAAGTAAAGACAGTAATAAACCTATTAGTTATTCACCCAAGTATACTGATAACTACTTTAAATGTCCATATATTAAATATACCAACTAAATGACAGGTGTTTTTGCAGTGGATCAAAAAACATGGCCCAAACATATGCTGTTTAGATGAAACCCATTTTAAATGTAAGTTAAAAGTTAAGGGATAGAGAAAGAGATACAATAAAAGTAATAAAAGAAAAGCATACTTACAAAATGAAAGAAGCTAATCTGAAAAGGCTGTGTAATTCCAGCTATACACAATCTAGGAAAGGCAAAATTATGAAGACTAAAAAAGGTCAAACAGTTGCCAGGGGATAAAGGTTGGAGGGAGGAATGAATAAACAGGACACGGAGGAATTCTAGGGTAGTAAAATCAAGCTACGCTGTATGGTACTATAATGATAGGTGTGTGTTGGGTTTGTCAAAACCCACAGATTATACAAACCCAAACTGAACCCGAATATATAAACTATGATATTTAGGTGATGATGATGGGTAATTGCAGGTTCACTAATTAGAGTAAATGTAGCACTGATGTGCAGGATGTTGATCGTGGGGGAGGATGCGCATGTATACAAGTGGGGAGTTTCATAGGAATTCCCTGTACTTTCCACTCAATTTTGCTGTGGGCCTAAAAAGTAAAGTTTTGTTTTAATGAAAGAAGGAAGATTTCAGATTAATAACCTTACCTTCTACCTAAATAAACTAGAAAGAGAAAAGCAGGCAATACCCAACATGAATGGAAGAACAGAAAAATTAAAATTACAGCAGAAATTGATGAGATAGACAATAGAAAAATAAAAGAGAAAAGCAAAGAAGCCAAAGTCAGTTCTTAGAAAAGATCAACAAAACTGACAAACCTTATCTACACTGACCGAGAAAAGAGAGAATATTCAACATACTAAAAATAGGAATGATGCACCGGATATCATTACTTATGTGTTGTGCCGGTTTTACTTGAGTAAGAACTACCTAGCAGATCAGTAAAGCTCTAGGCACGTCTGTGGATGACTGACAGGTAGGCCGCAGACTGAGGAGGGAAGAATCACCCCAGGTGTGATGGCACCAACCAATAGGCTTTTAGTCTGAACAGAATAAAGAGGTAAAGAAGAAGGAAGTCTTCGCTTCCTCGGAGGAGCTCTGGTCTCCACCATGCCATGAGGATATGTAGAAATGAACTCCCGTACATTGTGGGTAGGATTGTCAAATGGTGCAGCTACTGTGTAAAATAAGTCAGTTGCTTATCAAAAAGTAAAACAAAAAGTTACTATATGACCCAGCAACTCTACTCCTAGACAAATGAAAACATGTTCCCACAGAATTTTGTCATAATGTTCACAACAGAATTATTAATAATCACCACAAAGTGGAAACAACCCAAAGGTCCATCAATTGATAAACAAAACTTGGTGTATTATATAATGGAATATTGTTCAACCATAGAAAGAAATACTGATACATACTATACCATGAATGAACTTTGGAAATATTGTATATTAAGCAGAAGCAGCTAGAAAATGAATAGTACATACTATATAATTCCATTAATATGAAACTTCTGGAATAGGGAAATCCAAGCAGACAGAAAGTAGGTAAGTGTTTATCAGAGAACGGAGAGGAATGAAGACTGCCAATGTCTGTGGCATTTCTTACGGGACTGATGACACTGCTATAAAATTAAAGGAGATAGCATACATTGCACAGCTGTAAAAACACTAAAAACAGTGAATCGCATACTTTAAAATGGTGAGCTTTAGGGTATGTGAATTAAAATCAATGAAGCTTCTTTTAAAAAAAAATCAAAGCACAGCTTTCTCATTTGCCCAAAATCTTTCTGGTTCTTCCTTACTTCCAAGTCCTTCTTCAGTGTTGTACAATGTCTGGGGCTCAACCTCATTCACCATCAGAGTGCTCTGCCCAGCGGGGCTGCTGTTTTTTCACCCTAGTTCCTTAAGTCAGCCCTTCTACTCATCCTCAGCCATGATGCTCAGGCTTTTATTCATAGAAATGGAGAGAACTGCTCTAGAATTCAACAGCACCATATTTTACCAAGAGTCAAGGAGGAGGCAAGACCAACATGCAGATTAACGTATTAAGCATTTTATTTGATTGTCTATAGTACTTATATTAAGAGCCCAAAATGATGGCATGCATAAAGAAAGATAAACTTGAGTCATCTGCAGGAAAACAGATACACCTTAAGACTGTAATGTTAAAGGAAATGGGTCAGACACACAAGCTTAAATATTGCATAGTTTCTCTTATATGAGAAACCCAAAATGTAAATAAAGAGCAAAAGAAAAGACAGGTAAGAAGCAGGGAGACGGAGCATTCTTGAATGGGAAGGACAGCAAGAGCTGGAGGGGGAAGGAAGGAAGAAAAGAGGTTGAAAGAATGAGTGAAGATGTGTTATGCGCATACACCACCTCCACACAAGGAGGGTAATCATTATGTACAGTATCGCAAACATGTACTAGCAAAAAAATAACAGTACTTTTAACAGAAATCGAAGAACTAATTAAATGAGAGATCACCTAAAAATATGATAGCATAATTATGAATTCCCTCATATTCCAGCGGGAATGAAGTATTCTAATCATGTTTATGTCATATTTTTCTAAAAACGCCAGGTCTACTGACAGTAATGAGAATCTGCACATCCTCACCCACCCTTCAAGTACTGTTGTCTGTGTCTTTCACACCCCCCAAATTATGCCCACTGAAATAAAGAAAAACAGAAGAATCACTGCCTGAGGAGAATTTTTAAATTAGAAAAAAATTACAGCTATTATTTGCATCACAAAGCCTGATTTAAAAACAATTGAAATATTACTTTAATTCCATGTTTGATATGATTTAACCTCCCCCTGACCATTGAAATACCTTTATTATTTTTGTTTTTAAAATGCTATAATCTGGGGGCTTTTTAGATGAGATCACTAAGATTTTGCAAAGAAGGTGTCAACTGTCCTGTGCCAATGGGTTTATTGGCTAGAACAGTTTCTACGATGGCCATTTCTGCTGGGACCCCTGGCATACGACAACTGGCATACGACAAACAAAGGCAAAGGGGAGGGGGACAGACCAGCATTCCCTTGCCTCTAAGTTCTGGAAGACTAAATGGAAATGCACATTAAACTCATATTATTATCACAAGTTTTGAGGGTGACAGAATGCTGACTTCACAAAGCTAAAGTGATAAAGGCAGATAATAAGTTTTTCTCATCAAATTATGCCCCCAAACTACATCTGAATGGTAATATATTCCAAAGAACTGCCTTTCCGTGGTTTGATTAGGGGAACTCTATCGGGGTGGATGCTTGAGATTCTTTCCCAAATTCACTTGGACTTTTATTGCTTTCCTTAATCTCAAAAGACTAACTGATGAACTTCTGAGACTTGCTCATTATTTTTCAGGCCACAGGGCACTTAATAGGAAATGATGAGAAGGCAGCAGACAGAAGGCTGTGTGTTCCCAAACAGAAGGCCTCAGTGGTGAATCAGAAGGCAAGGAGTTTGGCAGGCCAACCAACTTTGAAACAGTACAATTTGATCGAGAGGAAATCCATTCAAACTTACTAAAATAGGCTGTGTCCAGACACAGCCTTCGCTGCCCCTGACTCTGTTTTCACAAGGAGATCTGAGCGTCCCTTTGCTCAACTAGCCTTTGCGTGAATTCAGAAGAAAACCAGAGGGTGAGAAGTCACAGAAAAAGAGGTAAAAGCTTTTTGAACCTCCATTCTGGATTATTGATCTTCCAGTGAAATAAATTTCCTACATTTCCTGAAAAGAGTTTAAAGTGAGTTCATCTCTATAACTGCATTTTCTAAAGGGAAGGAGTCTGATAAGTATGAATAAAATGGTTTAAGAGATTAAAATGCATAAACAATGTCTGCAAATAGACATATTTTACAATATGTCCAATGATAAAAGAAGACTATAATGGCCTCAGGAAACCTTAAATCAAAGTAAAACTATATTGTAGGAATTCTGAGACCATTATTATGCCTATAAAAATGATTTAATGTTGGTGAAGTCCTTTGAGACTGGATAAAGGCAGTGTATTATTACAGTTTGTCATGTTTGATACATATGCCAGGAAATCCACCTGTCTACCTTCAAAGGTAGTGATCGATTTCACACACAAAGGTCCCCAGTTGTCACAAAACAAGTAGCAGCATCCCCGTGTATCAACACCTAGACTCACTACCTCCACAAAATCCTCTCACTTCTTCTACCTCAACCTTGATGGAAGGTACCTCTTTCCATCTCTTATGGAAGAAATATGGAGGGGTAAGACAGGAAGAGGTTTGGTTTTAAAAAATGTATAGGAGACAGGGTACAGAGAATCAGTGGAGAGTTGTGTAAGCTCATTTAGACTGGTGGGCTCAAAAGTGGGGGTTAGCACTAGAAAGGTGGGGGAGCAAGTGGGCCGAGAGTGAAGGAGAGATGATGAGGATAAGATGTAGGAGGCTACAGCTACGGTTACAGAAGGTCTTTTGGGATCTGTGATTTAACATGCTGCAACTTTCCTCCCATCTTTCCTGCTGCATATGGATTCTGTAAAACACACCCTTTAGGCATCTACTGTAAGTCACATACAGAAGTCAGAACACACTATACTGGACACTACTGATATAGCTTCTTACTTAACTGTAGGGAAATAACATCTCTTACTCTGCAGACAGATGCTCATCCCCAAAGATGGATATTTGGATTAGTGTGAGGCTGGCCTATTTGTGACAGCACAAAGGACAGCTTTCTTACAGTTTGCTACAGTAACTTCAGATAACAAAGAACTACATCTCCTAAGGCACATTTTCAGGGGAGAAGAAGAAAATACAGTCCAATTTGTGACCTACAGGACTATGAGGTATGATAGAAGAATATAAGGAGTGTTTAAATTTTTATAAATCATTACAATGAAAGATAGACCGTTATTAATCCCCCTCAAAATACCTCCCTCACTTGGGACACACTTATCCCATCAATCTTACTATTTTTGGAAGCAGTTCTGGAAGTCCTCTTTCTTGAGTGTCTTCAGTTGTGCTCTCTTGGATGCCTTAATGTTCTGAGTCGATTCAAAACATTTACCTTTCATGGTCATTTTAGCTTTGAAATGTCGCATGCTGCCAGACCCAGCAAATCAGGTAGATGAGGACACAGTGTAATATTTTGACAAGCCTGCCTTTCTATTGGTGGCACTCAGCAGTGGCATTCTTGGTATTTTTTAATCATATCTCATAAAGACATTCAAGAAAAAGGACTTCCAGCACTGTCTCAGAAAATGACAAAAGAAAAGGGGTAAGTGTATTGAAAGGAAGGGGGAGTATTTTGAGCAAGATTAATGGCACTGTATCTTTTATTGTGCGTTTGAAATTGAAAGATTTACTATATATTTTGGTCACACCTCATAATTGCAGGCATGCCCATGGTTGTGTGGAGAATTTGCTCATGTAATTCCCTTTCAGCTCTTCTCTGACTGCCTGAATTCTGACTTTTTTCTAAAACATGCCTTGCATTCTACCGTCTCCTCCATCCAACATTCCCTTATTTGTTCCCAGGTTTCAGTTTAAGCGAGCACTGTATCCACCTGTGTGTTGAGGGAGAGAGACTGAGGAAGGGGCAAGGAAGTTGTTCTTTTTTTTTTTTTAAATGCTGTTTCCTGGGATCTAAAGCCAGAGAGTCTAGTCACCAAGTAGCTGTGGGTACCGGATGTTGGGAATTCTAACCAGCTCCACAGGAGCTTCTCATTCAAAAGGTCCCCAGTCACTCTGTGAGTCGCCCATCTTATGAAACTTTATAATTTCATGTTCTCAGCCATGTGGCTGAAGCTCTCATGTCTATGCTGCCTTCCCTATGTGACAATGGGTGCCAAGACCTAAGCACAGACATTGCTCATTTAACAACCGACTTCTAATCCTGCCATTAGGTTGTTCAGTGTATTGGTTGCTAAATGAGAATCCTACATAGTATGCACATTACAATATTCAGGACAAAGAGATGGCCAAAGGAAACTCGAACTTGATGACTTTGCTTTGATCTGCATAACTCTTACATCAGTACTGTAATATATAACTAAACATAAAACCACAGGGCTGTACTGTACCTGTACAGTACAATTAGCAAAAATTATGGTAATGTGTAGACCAGGTGTACTGTTCTAAAAAAAGACACTAAAGTTCTATAAACAAGATAGACAGAACTGTACAAAATTAAAAGATGGGTTGTAAGTCTGAGCAGTGGGTCATAAGTTTGAACAGTCATCAAACAGGTAGGCTGTTAAACGAGGAATATCTATACTGCATACAAATTAAGCCTGACAACTAAGCTGCATAGTTTCCTTTTTTCCCTTCCTTACTTTTTAATCCTCCCTGGAACATAGGGTCAAATTATAGTGAGCAAAGAAAGTCAATGAACAGATTATTCAAAAAATAATAGAAAAATAAAATGCTTTCTCTCCATAGTGAGACTGGTTAACATATAGCAGAAAATTTTGAGCTAAATGAAGAACCAAGGTCAGAGTCATCAAAAGCTTCTTCTGGGCTGTCACATCCCTAAAGGAAGCTAAGCTTGCATTCAGAACAGCAGACTAGCAGTGCTCAAGCCCCAGTTACATATACTAACCATGCCTCACAGCAGGAGTAGGTCTAAGCTGGGGGCTACAGCACATTGGTCACACTGGAGAACTTCTTAACATTTCAAAAGTGACATGGCACCAGAGTTATGTCAAGGCCTAAGTGGGGCTGAAGTCAGCAGACAATCCCTTGGAAATTTGAAAAAGTACGGAGAATGTGTGTAGACTTTCAAATTGCAAGAAGTTTCTATGCTGTCCAAGTTTATAGCATGTCATGCTTAATTTTCTGTGTCAACTTGGTTCCCAGATATAGCATTTACCTAAACAGTATTCCTGGGTGTGCTTTGAGGGGGTTTCTGGTGAGATGAGCATTTGCATGAAGATGGCCTTCTCAGTGTGGGTGGGGATCCTCATGAATAGAATAAAAAGGTGGAGGAAGAGAGAATTTTCTGCCCAACTACTTGAGCTGTAACATTGGATTTCTCTTAACCCTCCAAATGAAACTTACACCATCAGCTTTCGGGTTATCAGGCCTGCAGACTCAGAATTATACAACTGCCTTTCTGGGGTCTCCAGTTTCAGGCCTCAGCATACAGATGTCTCAACCTCCAGAGTCTGTCTGTCTCTGTCTCTGTCTCTCTTTTCTTCTCTTTTCATCTCTCTCTCTCTCTCTCTCTCTCTCTCTCTCTCTCTCTCTCTCTATTTCTCTAACATCTAGAAACTAGACTAATACATAGGATCAAAATGGAGTGCTGGACTAGCAAGGACTCACCAAATGAAAAAGCATAAGAATAGGACTGGTCAGAGACAATTATTACTGGACTATAGAAATAAAAAAACTTCATGAAGGATGAATGATTAAGAACATGTAGCTCCTATTTTTATTTTTAAAAATTTAAATATCAGGCCTCAGTGATGGAGTGCTTGTTTAAGACCTTGGGTTCCACCATATATACATGCATGTATCTGTCCATAGATATACATCGTCAAAGAAAGTTTGACATAAGATTCACCCACATGTTAATAGTGATAATTTCTAAGTGGTAAGATTAAAGGTGGTATTTTCTTCTTTATACTTTTCTATTTTGCCTTATTTTAATAATATTTATGTAACTATACAGTCAGAAAAATTTATATTTCTTTTTAAAACTGAGTAAAAATTCAGTCATAAGTATTCATATAGATCTAGCAACAGAAAATGTATATAATTAATGTTCCTCACAGAGAAGAGTTAGTATAAAATCAGATGGAGACCCTTTTCATGTGGGTGAATTTGATTTTCCAGTTCACCACATCCTGTTGGCAGGACGGTATTTTTTTACTTTCTTCAAGCATTCAACATAGATTAGGACAGTCAGAACACTCTTAACATAGCTGGGTGTGGTGGCATATGCCTGTAATTTCAGCACTTGGGAGGCTGAGGCAGGAATACTGTCACAAGTTTGAAGCTAAGCTGGACTGCATAGTGAATTTCAGGCTAGTTTGAACTACATAGTGAGACCCTGTCTCAAAAAATAGGGGAAAAAAGAACACTCTGAACATATTCTGGATTGCCACTAAAATTCTGTGTAACTACTCAAAGCTAAAGAAACAGGGATTGAGAAAAACAACACTCAACCAACCAAGATCTCTTCACACCTATATCTAGTTACAACAATATCTCTAACTGGTGTTCACTGCAGATTGCTACAATAATAGAGGGAAACAGAAACAACACACGTTTTCCAATAGAAGATGAGTTATACAAACAGCAGCATACCCACACTTTATATAAAATATATGGGGATTTATACAAAGCCTATAAGAATCACAAACATTACTATGCCTTCGATACCCTGACAGTATATGTGTGTGTGTTGACAGGGATCAAACTCAGGACCTCATACATACTAAGCAAGTTTACTACCACTGAGACACACACACACACACACACACACACACACACACACACACACAGCTCCCAAGAATATTTTAAATTGGTAGATTCAGTAGACCCAGAGTGATATCCAAAGCAGAGCAAACAGTAGGCTTGTAGTCCACAGGGAGAAGAAATCATGGTAGCATTTTAATCAACTACACCCTTTTTTTCAACATTAAATTGTTAGAGGTGGGCTGGGGATATAGCTCAGTGGAATAAGTGCTTGCCTGGCAAGCACAAGGTCCTGAGTTCGATCCCTAGTACCGCAAAAAAAATAAATAAATAAATAAAATAAAATAAAATAAATCATTAGAGGTCACCTGGCAGTTAAAAGTGGACAGACAGGAAAGGAGACGAGGGAGGAGGAGCCCTAACTCTGCTGGGTCACATATTTTAACCTCAGGAATTCAAAAGGAAAAATATTAACAAAGTAGTTCTCCTCTGAGTATTGTCCATGTTACCTACGAAGTTCCTTCTTGATGTTTCATATCACCTGCTGCTTATGTCACCATTATAGAACAAATTCACTGAAGAGTGAAATTCAATTTTTGGAAACCAAATGACATTCACATACCTGCATGCAGATGATTAAAAACTCCTTAGCCATGCACAAAATGAAATGAGCACGTGGTACAAATGCACACAGAACACTAGGGAAAAACAAGCTGTATTTCAGCAGAGCAGGGGCAAGTTCACAAGGCTACCAGACAGGACAGCTTAGAGGCAACGATGACTTGGCCTTTTCATTAGTAACTGGGCCAAGTCTGGAAAGGAGACATGAAGGAAGGCAGAGAGTGGATGAAGGAAAATGATATGATTTCTCTTTCAAGCAGGAACTTATTTTGAGTGGTGCCCATGCTCTATTTAGAGCTAATATAGTTTGATACATCTGCGTTCAAGCCAGGGCCGTTTCATTCTTCCTTCTGTGCCAAAGGGCCGTCTTCCTTTTGGGGCTCACCTCAAGAATAAAGTTGATAATATTCCAGAGAATATAATGGATTAATTGATTCTAAAGTAAAATCACAGAATACAATCACTTAAAACTTATTGCATTAGAGGAACCTGGGGATTCATCTTTGAAATACCTGGTAAGACTATGTTTAACAGCTGAATTTCATCATAATGTCTATATAGTAACCAATTGTTCTTTGACTGCTGTTTAATAGGCCTTGTTCTGAATCTTTGTGCTACCCTTTTCCACTTCGGTGGATGGAAAAACGTACAGGCACCAGGAAAAACCCTCCAGGGAAAAGAGTTCCAGTATAACGCAAATGGCATTGGAACCTAGCAATGCATCTTTATCCAATCCTTCCTTTGCGAGACCTCAACATGTCAGTGGTTTGACCAGTGAAAAGTTTCCACATAAACTGAAGAAAAGTTTTGTTCATGATCTGAACACTTACCACAGTATAATAATTCTTGGTAAGTGGAGCAGTTTCAAATCCTTTCACAGCCTTGGGGGAGAGAGGTCTCTCTGTAAAAAAGACATCCCAGTTATGTTAGTGACATATAACGGTTTGATGAAAGTTTTATCACACAGGTCATCTAACGTACTACCAATGACTCCAAGTAGAAGGATCAAAGGAAATATATATTCCTCAACAAATGAAAATACAACATTACTAAACTACAAATGGCCAAAGTTAGCTCTTCTTATCCAGGCCGCCCAGTTTCTGAGGGAGAAATAAGGAGTAAGACACAGCTAATCACTGGCAGCGCAAGGACTTCAGTCCCAGGTTGCGTTTCTCTAGTCCGCCCGTCCATTCAACTTATTCAAAATAGATAAGCAAAACCAATGCTAACCAAATATATATCTGTAATTTGCAAATTATTATACAAGCATAATATAACTATGAGCAACTTCAAGGGCTAAGAAGCTATGATATGTGCTTAAATTTAAAAAAAAAATTATTATAGCAAAAGACATTGCCATTAACCACCTGCCAAATGCTGTCCCTTGCTTTGAACGCACTTACTCTATCATTCTTGCGAATTTCTGAGGCAGTTCTGGAAGTTCTATTTTTACAACGTATAGTCAAAAGTCCAGTCAACACCAGTTGCTGAGCACCATGTCACAAAAAGGCAGGCTTATAAAAATGTGACAGGGCATCCTCATCCACCCTATTCACCAGACCTGGCACCATGCCATTTCTGGCTCTTCCCCAAAGTCAGAGTGACCATAAAGGCTAAATGTTTTAAACCAATTGAGGACATTGAGGCAGCCACAATAGCACAATTAAAGACATTTTTTGAATGTAAATATCCACCAGAGTCTTTCATCTGACCTCATCATCTACCTTTCTTGGGACCATGTTCAGCTGTGCCAACAATAAATATTCAAAATGCCTAGCTCGATGAAAACAATTAGAAATGGTTTTCTCTTTCATGTAATTTTAATATTATCATAGTATAAAATGCTACCTTTCTTTTACAAAGTTAGTCTCTCCTATGAAACTCACGGCAGAGGACATTCTTTTGAAAAACACAAACTAGTCATAAATGCTTAAGAGTGTCACTGCGTAGCATCTGTCCTACCTGTATTTTCTCCTATACTTTTTTGTTGTACATTTCAATCTTATCTTGCTGTGTTGTGTGCTGCTTTAAACCCTTTCTGAAGTTTCATGGAGTATAAATAGCCAAATAATAATATATCATCAGACCTTAATTCTTTTTCAAATGGCATTTTTAAATTATAACTCTTTTGGGAGGGGGATATAGCTCAGTGGAATAAGCGCCTGCCTCACAAGCACAGGGTCCTGACTTTGACCCCCAGTACAAGAAAAAAATCTATTCAGCCTAAATTTTTAGTCTTAGCTTAAAAATTCAAAATATCTAGAAGAAAATAAAAACCAATGGTTATCCCATCACCCAGAACCAACCATCATCCAGAGTAACATCTTAAAGTGTACCCTCCTTTCCTTTTATGTACGCATTTGTGAACACACATGTGCAAACACACATGCACACACATGGATCTTTTTTACTTTACCTATAATCTTGTAATTCTCCTATCACAAAATTATCCTATGAATATTTTTGCATTTAGCCTTGATTTTAACTATTGTTGTACTAAAATATCCCTGGCATTTATCTGGCACTGAATAGTTTTAAAACATGTTATTTGGTCTTTGTATCTACCCTAACAAGCAGCGCTCATCTTCTACTTTTACAGAGGAGGCCGCTAAAGCTCAGGAAGGTAAAGCCACTTACCTAAGGTGACACAGCTAGGAAACAGCAAAGCCAGGATTAAAGCCCAGGTATGTCTTTACGAGAGCTTATACTACTGATCGGTACAACTCCCGGGGACAAACTACTGAAAAGATTGGTTGGTTGACAGCAGGGACAGAGGTAGTGCCTGGGGTTCAGAGTGGCCATTAGTTTGTCCTGGGGTAGCCAGAGAAGACCTTTTTGGGCTTGAGGTGCTTAACCTGGCACTGAAGAGTGGCTAGAACACATAGACAGGTGAGAAGAAAGCAAAGAGATTTCAAGGTGGGGAGGACTGCAGAAACACCACTTCAGAAATAGCAATGCTCAAGGCAGGTGGGAACCGTGACAGTAAAACTTCCAGCTGGGCCAGGCCGGGAAGAGAGGTACTAAGGCCAAAAAGCAGCAAGGAATGCCAACTCCGTCACTTCCCAAGGGTAACAAATAGATATGACCAGTTTCTGAAAAACTTAGGCTGCTTCAGGATCCATCTCAATCTGCTAATGGCTTCACAAGGTGTCCCTGGGGTAAACCTAAACAATGCAGTCACCTGCCTATTGCTTGACACTGTAAGTGACACAGACAGGACCTGAACCATGTGTCCCATTGCCAAGCATGACATTCTTTCCAGTACCCCATAGTGTTGTACTCTGTCTTATTCAAAATCAGCAATTATCTAATTCTTTGTTTTTTATTAGGCAAGTTTCCTACAATGCAGCTAGCTATAATATAATGGTCTTAATTAGAACTCCATTGTTTTGTACCATTATTATTTAAACCAGCCCTAATAAAAAGGAAACTTTCTAGAGATAACAGCAAAGGGTGGTCACATTTTCAAATCAAAGTCAAAAAGAAAGGTAAGAAGTGAGGGAATGACTGCCAGGATGCTAAAGAGGAAAGGAAAGGCCACAGGAGTGACTAATTGCAATTGAAATAAAATGTTCACTATGTAAAGTAGAGTGGAGGAGGAACAAATTGGAAACAAAGAGGGTGCCTTGGAGACTCTGCTTGGGATGCAGAAAGAGTTGCTGCTTTGAAAAGATCTACAATATTATCAAACCTCTAGCAAGACACAGAGGAAAAAAGAAGGAAGACACACATTACCAATTTTAGGGATGAAATTGGATATTACACCAAGCCCTGCAGATATCAAAAGAAAAATACGAGAATACTATGAACACCACTACGTGCAGAAATTTGTCGATTTGATGTGAAACAAACCAGTTCCTCAGAAAACAAAAACAACTCGCCCAAAATGAAATAGATCATTTGAATAGTATTGCAACTATTACATGGATTGAATTCATAAATTCAAAACTCTCAAAAAGGAGAGCTCTAGGTCCATATCGTTTCACTGTGAGAGATCATCAAATATTTAAAGAAGAATTCAATTGAATTCTGTAAGTCTCTCACGGAAAATAAAAGAGACCACTTCCCAACTCACTGTACAAGATCCCTAGTATACTGACACCAAAACCGTAAGAAGACAGCACAAAGAAGAAAACCACAGACTAATACCCCTTATGAATATAGATGCAGGGAAACATGAACAAAATATTGTCAAAAGAGCCAGGCATGGTAGCATATGCCTGTAATCTCAGCACTCAGAAAGCTGAGGCAGGAGGATCACTGAGAATTTGAGGCCAGTCTGCGCTACATAGTGAGTTCAAGGCCAGCCTGAACTACATAGAGAGAACCAATCTTTAAAACAAAATGGCAAATAGAATTCAGCAATATTTTAAAAGAAATGTATGGCATGAGACACATCCTAAGAACACAAGGTTGATTAAATATTCAAAAAAATCAATCAATGTAACCTAGGGTATTCATAGTCTAGAAAAATCACGTTAATATTAATCAGTGCAGAAAAGATATTTGACAAAATTCAACAGCCATTTAAGAAAACTCAAAAATATAAATAAAAAGTAAGTATGTGCATGTGTACCCATGCACACACGTGTGTGTGTGTGTGTGTGTCTGTGTGTGTCTGTGTGTGCTGGGGATTGAATACAGCACCTTATGCACACTAGGCCAGAGGAAGTTCTTCAGCTCAGGAAAGTGCATCTGCAAAGCGCTTCTGCTAACATTTTACATAATGGGGAGAGACTGACTGCTGCAAGCTTTCCCTTTGCAATCAGGAATAACAGTGCACACACTTGCCACCCCCGACACAGTGCTGAGCTGAAGATCTCGCCCTCCCTGCAGGCTCAGGCTAGGATGGCGGGATCAGCATGAGGAACAGAAGGCAGACTGATTTGGGAGGACAAGCCTGGAGAGTCAAGATAACGTAGCCCTTGCAAACAACTGGCTTCATGAAAACAAAATCAAGGTGGGGATGCAAAATAAAAAAGCATCTCAGTGACAGTTTGCAGCCTTTTGTTCCTCCTTTGCTCCCCTCCCCCATTCCTGTCACAGCTCTCAGCTCACGAAGGTCTCTCTGAAATTCATGCTGTGTAACACAGAGAGGAGTAAGTATCTGGAGGTTCAGAGGAGACAAGCTCAGTCCCTCGGGGGGTAGTTCCAAGTGGTCTAATCAGAACTAACACAAAAACATAAACATTTTCAGAAGTGTATCCAAGGAAATGAAAAGATTGATCAGTGCAATGCAATCAGTGAAAAGAATCAGTCAGTATAAAGAAAAATTCCAAGAGCTTGTTTGCCATAAGGTAGCAACAACAGTGTTACACAGACAGACGTGAAAAAACGCTCCTAATCCTGATATGAAGATCCCTTCCCAATTCACTTTTGATTCTGTCCCTTCTTTTGCTCTTGTCCAGATTCCTATTGCCCGCTGATGGCGATGGGACAAAAAAGAAATCTAGTGATAAAGTTCTTCTGAACATTAAGCATCTATGGGATATCCCGGGTGATTAAAACAGGAAGTCTAAATACAATACCCAATTCCAGCTTTGGTTTATAATGAGGAGGAACCGTGATTTCTTAATCTGTCTTAATACAAATTTAATTAATCATGTACCTAATAATCCTCTCAATTGACATCTATATTTGCTTGCTAATAAGACAAACTCAAAAGGATTTAATAACCCCTTTACAGAATCATCTGGAGAAAACAGAATTTGTTTAATAGATCTTCTCCAATCACACTTGTCTCAATAGTTCCTTGGCATGGAAATTTTGCCAGGGAAGTCAATGCAAATCTTTAGCCTTTCTAGGTAACAAAGACAAAAATAGAAAAGATATATAATTTGCTGTTACTGATATCCTGGCAGAAATTACTTTGATGGATAAGCAACATATTAGTTTATATGTTACCACTGATTTTAAAAAGAACTAAAAATTATATAATGACTTTCTTACTTATAATGCATCCGACTCAGATCAAATAAATGAGCCAAGACCTCTTAGTATATCTTCTGTGGTTTATACCTGTAAATACATATATTTTTATGAAGTGAGAGCTTTGAAAAATATTTTTCTTCAAAGTAGGGCTTATTTTTCCTCATATAATAAATAACCCAGACTTAGTGAAGCAAAACTGGTAATAAGGGCTCTTAACGTCACCACTGTCCACATACCATCCTTAGTGAGAGGTTCTTCTCCTTATGATCATAAAGACCCATTCCTACCTTCAGCCTGAGGTGCTGCTGAAAGGATGTGTGTGTGTGTGTGCATGTGTGTGTATTTTATCCTCAAGTATCTTATTTCTTAACTACCCATAGTATGAAGTGGATGATTCTTTGTCCTATACATCCTCTGAAATCAGCCTGCTGTCAAAAAGCGGGCAGAAGCTGTCCCCAGGACTGTGGCCACAGTTATCTCTAGACAAGAGGGGCAGTGGAATCCAAAACTTAAAAATACTACTCCCCAAGGGCAAATTTACCAGAGTACAAAGTGCTCTTGTCAATGACAAGCTCAAGGGAAGGAAACAATGCACAGCCCTCCCAGGCATGGCACTCTGCAGGGTGAAGGTTATATCACCCTGGGCTCTTTTTGTTTTACTTTTAGGAAAGTCCAAGAGGATGTGAAGTATCAGGCTGAAGGCTGTCCCTGGGTTGAATGCATAAATCTGTTAAAACTGCTATCTGAGTGACGACATTTGACCAAGTAGGACGGAGACAGAGGCTGCTGAAGTTCTTCAGTTCCATTGCTAATTCAACTTCATCAATGGCCCAAGAGGTAATATGGCAAAGGGATTTAAAACTCTGAAAGATTTGTTTGTATGAAGTAAGTATTTCATCTATGAGTCATTTTTTTCAACCTCCTTGAAATCTTTTCTAAGTTTACCCATCAGTACTGAGTTCATGGAAAGAAATAAAAATTGACAGTACATTCTACGCCAAACATGAAAAACAAATCTAAAATGAACCACAGTAACACACTAGATAGGTCTGGACTTACTCATTATTTCGTGGAGATGACAAGAGTTGGGGTGGAAAAGAATTCAGGTTAACAAAGATTTATGCGTCACCTGATCTTCCCCAAAAGACGTTTTTCTTCCACTGTGCTAATCCCTCTCACTATCCCTAAGGCTTGTTCTTCTCAGTCTGGCAGGAGCTGGTCTGGCATGGGCAGCCTAGATGCCAGTGTGGCTGAGTGGAAGGAGTAAAGGGAATAGATGTCATTGAGGAGGCCAGAGGCCATGGGGGGCAGATCCTGCAGGGCCTTGTAGGCTACTGTGATAACCTTGGCCTTCATGCTTTATGACATAAGGAGCCATAATCCCAGGTGTGTGTGTGTGTGTGTGTGTGTGTGTGAGAGAGAGAGAGAGAGAGAGAGAGAGAGAATGTGTGATGAACTCAGGACCTTTGCACTGAGCTACACCCCCAGCTGCCTTTTTTATATTTTGTTTTGAGGCAGGATCTCACTAAGTTGCTAACTTGCCCAGGCTGGGCTTACATTTGTGCTCCTTCTGCCTCAGCTTCTCCCAGAGTGCTAGGTGCGCTCTACCACAGCAGTTCCAAGTTACACTTTGAAAGAATCACCCCAGCTACTGAGTCTAGATCAGCAGATAAGAACAGGAGCTAGATAAGAGAAGTCATTCTATATATTTGCAGTCCAACTTCCTGAATACCAGGCTTCTGGGCCCCCTTAGCCCAAATCCTTGACGGTTGGGTTACATGTTTCTAGAGATTACTGAAGGGCTCTGCTCAGAGGCAGAGTTTGCCATTTGAGCTCTGACCCGAGTCCTAAACCAAAGAAAGAAAAAGAAAAACTTGAAGGGAAGGCCATGAAGATCAGAACAAACAGTGTGGGGCCATCCACAAAGGAGTAGCCAGACTGCTGCAAGGCATCCCAGTGAGGTACAACAGCATGAGGGCCATCAAAGTGATGATAGCTGTCCGCTTCCCACGTTCCTCTGCAGTACTTCGCAGTCCGGGACCAGACAATGACCTCTACCTTTTAGTTTTACAGAGAATGACACTGAGTTGGGGAACAACATCACAGTAAGTCTGGAAATGGTGCATAGGACCTGGAAACCAGATGGTATCAATGGAAATATGTAGCAAGGGGTAAAAATCAGCTGTGAAAGTCATCAAAACCAAGGAAATTCCAGGCAAGGCCTGAGAAAATACTTCAGGGTTTAACAGAAATATCTCTGTTCCCAGTAATTAAAAACACTGAGGGCTGGGGCTGTAGCTGAGTGGTATAGTGCTTGCTTAGCATGCACAAAGCCCTCTGTTTAACCCTTAGCACCACAATAAATAAAAATGCTGAGAAGTCCAAACATACGTAAGTATTATAAATCTGCATGTAAACACATTGCATTAAAGGAGACACCCCTTGTAACCCAACCCAGATCACAGAAAGTATGCAAACTATCTTAAAGGTTTTAGGGGAACCGCTTCAAACATTGGGTAGGTATCTGGGTGAAAGAGTAAAGGGAGAAACTTATCTATATTATATTTCTGTAATGTTTTCTTTACAGTGAGTCTATCCTTTTATTCCTTAATAGTATCACTTCTAAGGCATTCACAACAGCAATGGAACCTACAGAAGAAGTAATGCACTGAGGAGCTATTAATGCAGAGGAGTCCTTGGGTATTATTAAGAAGTGAAGAGACAGAATAATTACTGAATAATGTTTTATCTGTCTGGAACATACTTCTATGACATCAGGGTTTTAGAGTTTGTCACGGCGGGGGCGGGGACTGCTGTTGTTTTATTTTTGTAATACAAGCAGAGGTCTCTTTCTTATTTGAAAATGAAAAGTGAGTGACCCAAAAACACTCTAAGAAAGACAACTGAAGAATAATTCGAAATAATTATCTGAGTAGGCACAGTGGAACACACCTATCATCCTACCACTTGAGGGGATGAGGCAAGGTCAGTCTGAGCTACACAGGGAGACCTGGTCTTAAAAAAAAAAATAGAAGTCGTTCTCTGGATATGATGAGGAAAATGGGTAAGCATCTAGAGGCACGCAATGCCTTAAGGGCAACCTTGTTCATAGAGCTTCCTGCAGCCCTCTGATTATCTCTCATTCATCTCAGGCACTTAATTTTAGGTCTGCTTAAAGGACTTGGAACTAAAAAAAGGAAGTTAGCACTTGGCCTCTCTTATTATTGTATTCTGCCATGGTAATCCTTTGAGTATTATGTACTGTATTACATGGCTAGAATTACTAGACAGAAAGGGACATGGTTAAGGTGGAGCAGTTGTTTGAGCTTTGAATTCCTTCACTTTTTTAGATTTCAATTGTCTTGATGTAATCTAAATACAACCTTGTTTCAAAACATCTAAGCACAATTTTCTCAGTTCTGTTCTAATCTTATGTTTGTTTCTAATCTTATATCTTATATATATAAATATAAACAGTTTCTGTTAGCTAATTAAAATTACAAGATTTTCAGTAAGAATACCAAGAAAGTCACACTCAAAACAGGCCTTTAACAGCTTCACTTACCACTGGATTTGATTTCTCGGACATAATTACTAGGGAACCAGCCTGTTCTCCCATTCAGGGTGCCTTCCCACCAGCCCCCTTCTTCAATGCGAGTAACGTAAATGATGTCCCCTTTACAGACTGATAGCTCGTCTTCATTAGTTTGCTTGAAGTTGAATCTTGCCTTCACTATCAACTGATGACTTCCATTTTCCGTCATCTCCTGGAGAAACAGAAACCACATCAGATTAAATACCCATCTGAATGAGGCAGGGATAGAAATTATAGGGATTTATGCAAATAAAATGGGGACACCAAGGATAAAACCCGAGGTCCATCTGAGTTTTTAACTGGGGAATCTGTGAATGAGCTTCAGGATGAATCAATAAACTCCTTGAAAGTACATGGAAACGTTTGCATTTGTCAGAGAGTTTTCTTGTTGTTTTCTTTTAAACGGGTTATAGCTTTCATTTCCTTTTCTGGTCACCAGTGACCTAAAGATGCTTATTTCCTATTGCCCATAAACTTGGTCCTCATGTTAGGTACTAACTTTCTTTCATAAAAATCTATCCCCACCTCCCAGTCACAAACAGTATCTTAATTTGACTAAGAATTAGCCATAAGCAAAGATCAAATATTCCATAGTTACCTACATTTGAAAGTCCTACCCTGTCTCATGTGGATTAGGTTTAACTTTTTGAGGGTCACAGACCTTTTGAGAATCTGGTAAAAAAAAATGGATCTTTGCCCAAATGAGCTCAAACACATGGGCTTTTTTATATACAATTTAAGAGGGTCCTATGGTGCCACAGAGTTCATCAACTTCCCAAAGGAATCTAGAATCTCCAAATGGTTAAAAACCACTCATTTAAATGTTTTCAAAGTCATAGGTTATGATGTCCTATAGTAAGCATGTGGCTTTTGACAGGGAGAAAAAAGGTTCCCCCAAAGAACAGAAGATGGAGCATTTCCTCCCAAATAAAATCTCCCAATAAAACCAAATGCAAAGACAAATGAGAGTTCCTAATACAGGGATTCATCATAGGCTAATACAGAAAACTGCGTCTTTCTCAACAGGAACTCAAAGAGAAACATAAAGATGACGATGATGACGGAACCAGCAATGACTATTTGCTGCCTGTTAATCACCAAGCACTATTTAGTTCTAGTAAGTCTGGAGATAGGGAAAATCACAGCAAAGGGTCGTTCGGAGCAGTCACAATGACTTCCATCCCATAGCACTCTCAGCATGCAAATGCACAAGCAACAGATCTGGGGCTTCCACTCTGATTCTCTGACTCTGGGTCCCACATGCCTCATCTGTTCCATCAGGCCAGCCGGAACTGGTGCCCAGCTTATGTGGCGATACCCAAAACAAACACAATGGCTCTCTCACCACATGTGGAAGTGCAACTGGGATACTGATCCAATCCTATGGATTTTAAAAGAGGCAGGGGGAATTGGAGACTATACTTACCACTGCCTTTGCCTGCTTTTGCGGCCCTGGAGCTATGCTAGAAACTGCTCCCTCTGGGCTTGTCTGAGAACTATTAGGAGCACTAAGAGAAGAGGAATGTTCACATGGTGTTTCTGATAGCTGATCTGTAAAAAGAGGAAAAGGCTGACAAAGGAACCACTCATGTCAAAATGCCACCTACAACATACCGTTATCTTGCATGGGATATTATCAAAGGCATCTAAGCTGTAATCCTAACTGTTATCATTATGAACATGCCAAGTGTATTGCATTTGCTCCTTCCTCCCTTCTGGGTAGAAAATGTATTCTTAACCTTACTGGCCACTGATCTCCAGTAGAGTGAAAAACAGTGACAGAACCACATTTTCTTTCAATCCATTTCCCTCCAACTCTTCCCTCCTGAACCAGTTGCAACAGTATGCCCTGTTATCCAAGGCAGAACTATATCGGGTATCAAACAGCTGTGTGTGGCTCTTGTTACTTTGAAATATTTCAGATTTCTCTCTTTGTTTTTGGCCCACAACTCAATGGCCTTTTCTTGCATAGAACAGTTTGTAGTATGTGTAGCATATGTAATGTAAAAATCTCCCTGGTGGGGGTGGGGGTGGAGAGCGAGCCTGAGAGAGAACACGTGTGTCTGGGAAGATACTATCACGATACTAAAATAATTTGTTTTTGAAAATCAAACTCAGCAATCTTTGCTTCCTTGAAACCTTGTGAAATTTGATCAGGCCAGAGCTGAGCTGGATGTTTTCAGTATTCTGAGAGTGTACTAAAGAGAGAAGCTGGCTTCTTGACAAATTCAAATGAGGGTTTTTTCCTCTCCATTTATTTTTAAAAAGATATAAACTGCAAAAGTCTAAAGCCCAAACATTCCCTAGGCGACAAGCTCAGTATCCAAGTAATTTCCTTGATGCCATGGGTTTTAACTTTTACCTCCTTGAATTTTTATAAATATCTGTTGCAAGGGAAGAGACTGTAAAACTTGCTAGGAGAGTTTGGCAAAAGAACATATAATTTGCGTGGCATAATGTTAGAATTATACGATCCTCCCTACCAAGAGCTGGATAGCTGTCATGTGTGTTATATATAGTTACTTGAATTAGCTTTACTTTCTGCTATAGCCTTACAATAGCTCAAAAGCATTTTTTTCCAAACCGCAAAAGAACAACTTTGAAGAAGTATTTTTACATGTCTTGCTATTATATACAGCTCTTCTGATGAAAACTGTAATTACTTGATAGCTTCCTAGATGCTCTGTCTTATTTGGCACTTGATTGTCCTGTCTGCTCTTGTTCTCTAATTGTTCCACATGGGTAAGTTGAGTCTCCCTAAATAGATGGCAATTTTCTCAAGGGGAAGAACCATAGCTTTTACTTCTTTGTAGCACCTGGCAGTGTGGGGCACACAGCCTCTTGGCTCTCCAACATCTGCAGCAACAAGAATCATGTGTGGCCATAAGGGCTCTGGAGTCAGGCATGGGTTTGAATTCCAGCTTGGCCACTTACTTTCTACTTTGGCAACTGTAGACTTTCCTCTTCTATACTATGGAACTAATACTACTACTAACAATACCTACACTGGGCTGGGGATATAGCTCAGCGGTGGAAGCGCCTGCCTGGCAAACACGAGATTGTGAGCTCAATTCCTGGTACCAATAGTAACAATACCTACACCCAGCTGTGTTTCAAATACTTAATGAGACCATCTAGGACTCTTCGGCCAGGCTTGACCCAGGGAAAAGGCTCAAAACGTTTGAACACTCATTATTACTACCCATGTAGGGAAGAGGCAGAAGGTATAAAGTTCCATGTGAAGTTTATCATTGTTTGCTTGTTAATTACTGGGATCTATATTTAATAACATCCACTGTGGTGGGTGTTACATATTTAAGTAAAACATACTCTTTCTTCACTCACTATGATCTTGAGGTTTCACAGTGAGTATAAGCCTCCGGAGGGGTTCCTTTATCGAGACAAAGATGTATGAACAATGAGAAAAATAGGTCCCTGCTGGGGAAAGGGAAGTGATGGTTTTATCTTGTAAACTGGATAAGAAAGAAGGAACTAGTCTTTTCCTTTTTATTTTCTGTCTTGCTATATTTAGCAGGCTATTCAAGAACTTTGAACAAGATCGTTTTCTGGTTCTTATTTTTATATCCAAGGCATTAGGAACAACTCTGTGATGAGTATGTTTAAATCCTGTGATGGGTATGCTTAAGTCATGAAAGATGAAAGTGTTTGACACATGTTAAGGTTTATTTGGAGGGAGGAGTGAAATTCACACCAATTGAATAATCCTGGCCATAGCTGGCTTCTAGGGTAATCAGAAACACATGGATTCAAAAATGTCACCCAGAACTTATAAAACGTAAATGCTGCTTACCTTCTGTTGCTTTGTTGACAGCTAAAAGGGTAGTGAGAACTTTGGAGAAATTGGCCCCTGAATAAAGATCATCGGGATCAAAGACCTGTGAAAAAGGAAAATTGAAACTGTATGACACTGTAGGTATTCGACTCAACAAACAAAACTGTGAAAAGGCCACTTTCTCCAGCTCTCAGGAGAAAAAACTGTAAGAGCCAAGACACAAATCTCTGTATACCTTTGGGAGAAATGAAAGCAGCTGCTGAGTGCCTAATGACATGTGGCGGGCCATCAGTGAGTCAGAGCGAAGCAGTAATGGGAAATGAGAGTCAAGCTGAGAAGGCAGCACCCACCAGGAAATGCATGGTGCACACTCAGACCCACTCTTTAACCTGAACACATCAATACACGCAGACCAGTCGCGGGAAGCTCACACGCATGGGTACACTGGTGGCCCATCACCTGCAGAATGCCGTCCACAGCCCACCAGACCGAGGCGGGCCTTTCTGACGTGCTTTCATCTTCACAGCTTATTCTCTGTACTCACTAGAAGCACTGTCACAAGTGTCTTTCCATCTGCTGCCCGCTTCCCTGCTGCAGCCCACGGGACCCCAACTGCCTGCAGCCCCAGCATTGGTTGCCAAAGTTCCTGCCCAGGTCTGCCTTTTACTCAGCCTCAGTTCCTGGTTTTTGCTGTTTGGCCTTGCCCTGCTCAGCTCACCTTTGAACTCAAGAGCACATGAACGTCGCTGGCCTGAGCCTGCCGGTTCTCCCTTGCCTTAGGTGGCTTCTCCAGATACGCCCCCTGCCTTCCTGCTACTCATCTCTCAGCAGCAAAACTTTGAACATGAAATTTCAATTTGCCAGCCTCAACCACCGTTCTTGTATGTGACTGTCCCTAGTGAAGATACTGATCAACTGTTGGTCTTTTAATTTACAATTGCTAATGTAATTATTAATATAATGTAATTACTTAAAGTAAGATGGTTAATTTTAAAACATAAGTATTATATTGAAATGTAATGAGACTTCTTGCAGTCTCAAATGTGTTTGAAACCAGAAATATTCTCAAGTACAAGAACAATTTATAAATTTGACAGGCAACAGTACCAGTAACCTAACCTGTCTCTGGAGCACCAGATGCCCACCTTCTGGATGGAAATGCTCCTTCTAAAAACATTTCATCCCAAGATTTTTAGAACCCTCTTGAAGAAAACAGATTGCATCATTTTTCTCCAAGTAGGAGTAAAATGTACCTTTTCAATTAGGACATGATTAATACTGACTGGAAAGCAGGGTCTGTCTTCCCATTAGGTAGAGCCATTTGTTCCACTTTTAATCTGCATATTTTCTGGGAACCACATCAAGACAAATTTTTATCTTCCCTTTGTACTTAAAGTATGAGGTTTTTCTTTTACATTTTGTTTTTGCAGAGCTGGGGATGGTACACAGGACCTCGCACATGCTAAACAAACACTACCACTGAGCTACATCCCCAGACCCCTTTGGTACTTATTCTCAAAGGCTCAAAATTTGTCTCTAGAATGAAAATATATAATATCCATTTCTTTCAAGTTTGCAGCTCAGTACAGATGCATGCAAACATGGACCCATCCAGGTACACCTGTTCTGGGACTCACAAGCCACTAGGCTTCTAGTCCATGAATGGTTTGCATTCCAAGCTAACATGACTGAAGAGTCCAACTGTATCTGAAAGTGAGACAAGGAGCTGGGAGTATAGCTCAGTGGCAGAGCATGTTCAAGGCCCTAGATTTGATCCCTAGTACTGCTCTATAAAAATAAATAGAAAAATGAGCCACAAATACACTTTTAGTAAAAGGGTAATATTAACATTACTAAATAGTTGAATGACATTATGGTCCAAATATATTTCTGAATGCTTCAATAAAAAAGTGCAAAGTTTTTCCAGAACAGGTAACAGTTCTATTTTAATTTGCCATAGCCTAGGTTAAGAAGACCCAGTAAATTCGGGAGAGAGTCCAGAATCCCAGAGGATTCCAGACTTCTTAAATCCCCCTCGGAACTGGCCAAGTGGGAAAGTGTTAATGACATCTGTGCCCAAGTAGTCAGCACAAAGGCTCACCAGTTTTTAGTCCATGATTCCCACTGGAAATGGAAATATGTGTGTGTGATGGATATGTGCTCTGAGTGGATGTGGAAGAGGAGAGTAGGGTCTAAAATACATTCTCAGGAGCAAATATTAGCAGAATAAGGCTTGAGAGCAACAACTATGATAAGAAACCTCCTGCTTTTAATTATCCCTTTTCCAGGTTAACTGTCTACATACATGGTAATACTGGAATTAATCACTTGAACCAGTACTTGACTGAATTAAAGAATTAATAAAAAGCGATCAGAACACGAACTATCTATCCATCAAGAGTCATTGCACCTGACTGAGAAAGGCTGATTGGACTATACACAGGTCCCCTGTGGAAAAACTCCAACATACTTGAGTGCATCCACAGGCACTGTTATTCTCACTACAAGGCTATTCTGTAGCACTCAGAACTATTCAGGAAAGGGCTGCAAGAGACCTCTAAGGACTAGTAGAGAAGGCAGTGCTGAGGACTATGATTTCAGAGTGCTGGAAGATCAGCTAGAACTAAGAACAACTTCAGCTATCCTACAACCTTCCTACCCACAAACTGAATGATACTGAAAATTCTTCCCCAGCCCTTCCTTCCATGAATCTGAGGCTGGTCTCCTACAAAGTGAAAATAGTCCTTGCGGGAAGGACAACAGTTTCAACCATTACCACTCATTTTTACCTTAGTGGGAATGAGAAATGTGAGGCCAAGTGTAAAGATGATGATGTACAGAAAGATGAGGGGCTCTGGCCCCTAGCTAGAAAGCAAGAGAAAATCCCCAATATGGAGAGTTGTGAGAAAAACAAGGAAAAATAGACTACAGTACAGGCCACTTGCACAGGACTAATGTCACTCATTTATACATACAAAATGGAGACCCAGTTCCTCTTTCTGTCAGCACAGCTCTGGAGCCTATTAAAAAGCCAAGTAAATTTGCATGTTTATGCTATATGTAATTTTCCAAAGTCCCTTTCAGAAGAAAAATTTCCAAATCAAAGTCAAACCATGACAAAGTCATGATGATATTAATCTTCTAGGACCCTCTGCAAGCCTTACCAGTCTATTTAGTGTCTCTGGTATGTGACTGAGTCCCAGATTAGCTGAACTTTATTTACGCCTATTTTGGTCCAGAAATAAGTGGGTTCACTCCAGTTGGATCTGTGAAGGTCAGATGAATGGCAGGACCTCCACATCCCATTCATTTTACCACTACTGTGATGCAAATAAGAAAGGACAGCTTCATAGATTACTGCTAGATGGTTTCAAGATACCACTCCTGCAATCAGATGAGGAAAGGTTCAAGTTTAACAGTGAAAACATTTGCTCTATGTAAGCAACAGAAAAGCGAGACTTAAATTTCAAAAAGATTTTCTTTTTTTTTTTTTTTTTTTTTGGCGGTGCTGGGGATTGAACTCAGGACCCTGCGCTTGCTAGGCAAGCGCTTATTCCACTGAGCTATATCCCCAGCTCCTCAAAAAGATTTTGACGAAGATTTTTTTCACAGATAACTAGCCTATGGTCCAGTTTCATGCCAGTAGATGAAATCAGACAAGACACTTAATTTTTAAATGTTTTCCCACATTTTTCCATTCTTAGTATCCACAGTGACGGCAAAACCTATTTTTTGTCCACTAAACACCAGGTGTTAATTCTGAACTGCCAGGGACCTGCCAGTATAAATTATGCAGAAATTAATATTTTTATGGAGTAGCTCTCAGTTTCAAAATACATGGCATTTCATGATACTTTGCCTAAACTAACAGTTATCTGATAGTTACCACTACGGGTTTACTGGGCCCCTGCCACATGCCCAGTGCCATGGCTAAAGTTCCATATATATTGCTATGGCTTAAATGTGCCCCACTGCAATTCACATATTGAAACCTAATCCCCAGTGATGGCATTTGGAGATGAGGTCTTTGGAATGTGATTACATCATCAGGATGGAGCCCCTATTAATGGGATTAGTAACCTTATGAAAGGGACCCTAAGAGCTGCTTTTCCTCTTCTACTATGTGAGGATACAGTAAACATGCCCTCCCCAGACACTGATTCTGTTGGTGCCTTGATCTTGGACTTTCCAGCCTCTAAAACCATGAAATATATTTCTGTTGTTTATAGGGCACCCAGCTTAGGGTATTTTGTTATAGCAGCCCACATGGACTAAGACATAAGTGTGGTTTTTTAATGCATTTGATTCTCCCAGGAGGCCTGCTATGTGGGTTACAGTTATTTCCTTCATTTCTTAGATGAGTAAAATTAACATCCAGAGAAGTTCAATCGCAGAGCAAGAACGTGATGGAACCAAACAAACAAACAAAAAAAAATAGACAAGTGTTCTGAGGGATATCGTAACCCTGCATGCATGCTCTAAATGTCTATGAAACAGCAAAACAGCAAGAAGCAATCCATGGGTTTGTAAACAAAATGAAATCCCTTGCTTCTGTCAATATGAGTAGCAGCTATGCCATCTGGAGCAAGTTCGTTACAACCTCTACAATGACTAATTCAGCTAACTGTGCAAAGAGAAAATCTCGCATATTGAAAGGGGCCTTGCCTAATTCCTGTGCTCTTTTCTTACATCAGGAGACAGCTGCAATTCAGCAGGCACTCAACCCCATTTGTATTTTGTGAGGTGCTAGTTGAGGGGGCAGCATCCCCCCTGCAGTTATGAAATCAAACTAAATGATCTAGGCTACATACCACAACATTCAGCCTCCTGATTTTCTTGGCATCACGCTCTAGTCACCTGAGCTAACCAGTCACGGTGTTCCAGCCACGTCTTGGTTAAGAAGGGAAGCCATACCCTGTTGTGCTTCAAAACAAGTAATGCCTGGAATGTCACTGTGGCTTCAGTAACACCCAATCAACTTCCATTTGAAATTAAACTTAGGGTTTGGAGTGATCACAATAGGCTCCATCGCTCCATTTTAACAAATCGAATCAACTGAGGAACAAGCAAGCCAGGGATATAGCTTAGCAGCACAAGCACCTGACTGTATAAGGGCAACATCCTGAGTTCGATTCCCGGTAGAAAAAAAAAAGGGAAGCAAGCGATTGAGTGGGACCATAAGGATATATCCTGTTTTTTAAAAAAGAGCCTGTTTTTTAAAAAAGATTCCAAATATTTAGGAACATTTCCGTTTTCCCAGAAAGTTCTTGCTCTTATTGAACAAATTCTTAATTAACTTGAATCACATTCTCTAATTCTCACAGCTGAGCACCCTGCCTCCGTTAACCCCTGAACTTTGGAGGAAATGCCATTGCATAGTGCAACAGAGCAAGCAAATCTGAGCTGCTTAGTCATATTACACTGGGCGGCCCTGCTCCCGGCTCTGTGAACGCAACCTGGGATGCTTCCACATAGTTCCCACTAAAAGTAGCCACAGAGTCAGCAGCAAATATGCTCCTAGCTCAAAAACTGGACTCATTACCCACTGGTATTCCACTTACTAGAATACGGTGGATGGCATTTGTACCCTGCCTGCTTTACATAATACGGCTCCTACTGATGTAAGAGTGAACGTAAGAGAACAAACCCTGCACTCTGCTCCACTTCTCTGCGTTTCAGCAGTTTAGGGACTAAGTTCTGACTTGTGCTTGTAGCTGAAACAACATGAGGTGTAGTGAAAAGAGCACTGGTGTGGAGGTCAGAAAACCGCGATTCCAATCCCAGCTTTGTCACTGCTGAGCAGTTGTAAGGACCTCAGGGAGGCCACACTCCTTTCCTACGGCTTTCACATCTGGAAAATTGAAGAGTGTCTTTGACTGAAGGAGGCCGGGGCAGGCCGGCTGGTCGATCATCTGGATAGGCGCTCTCACAGGGAGCGTCTTAGCTGGCTCCCCAAGCCCAGAATCTGGCCCTCTGCTCTCAAGGCTCCTGAGAATGAACAAACTCATACTAGCCAAGCTCACCAAAACTCAATGCGTAAGCCAAAAATGCCAGTTTCTTCATTTTTGCTAAAATGAACTACTAAGAGGACTGGATACCTGCGTTTTACATGCAGAGTGCTCTCTTTCCAGACAGAAATCTAAATAATAACCACATCATAATTAGAAATGCATTGGGTTGTACAGAATAAGAGCAAAGGAACCTGGGTATCACAAACTAACATAATTATTTCTTCTTTATAAGCTGATTTTTCAAAATGTCATTTTAAAATGACCTATTTACAAATTCTCACTCTATCGTTTTACCACTTCACAGTGGTATTTGGATTGTGACTGTGGATTTTTTTAACCCTCGGTGTTCTTTTGTTTCTGTGGATCTCGACAGAGTCACTTTACATAACTAATATGGGCTCCTACATGAATTGATCCTCCTAGGACCCAGGGCCACAAAGCTCAGCCCCACAGAGCTCCTATGACAGGAGCCAAAATCCAAGCTTAATCCCTCATGCTTCACTCCTCATTTCAAATTCACCAAATCTACTTCCTGCCAGCAACCTCAGCATGGCCATATCACACCTTAGCACTTCCATTCTTCCCCACCAGCACCCATGCACAGGAAGATCTGCTTTCTTCACAACAGACACTTATTTTCAGTTGAGTATTAAATGTACAGGAAGAGGGAAATGAATGAGGAACGCTATAGACATCCTGGTGGGAATACCCACAGGATCAAAAAGAGAGCACATAAGAGAACAACTGTTTTTGGATAATCTCACCCAAAGGAGGAATGAAGGAAAAGGAAAGGCAACATCTCGCCTATCAGTACTGCTTGCCAAGCCAAAGGCAGGAAGCAGGGGCCCTAGAACCAGCTGCCTGAGTCAGCCAGCCTCTGTGGCTCAGCCCCGCCCCTCCTCCTGCGCTCCTGTCACCAGCTTTTGCAGGAGCCCCACTGGCTGCCAGTTCTTAAGAGTGGAAGCATGAAACCTCAGCTGCACGAGTGTCTGTGCACCAGACTTGAGGGTGCCCTCCCCAATACTCCTACCCTTCACAAAAGGGACTGGCTTCCCGGTGTTTCAAATTGGAATGAGGAGCATATTTTTCGCAGATACAGCATCGCACCTGCCACTTAGTCTCTGGGATTTCTATAGTTTAGCCACATTAAGTATTAAACAGGCTGTTATGGGCCAGCCAGAAAACAGAATCACATGTAAAACCTTGTTTCTAGGGGGAAATGTTTCCTGTGTTCCTAACAATAACACAGACAAATTTATGGAAAATTTGTCAGGAGTAATAGTGCTCCTGGCACACTTGGAGCACTATTTACTTTAGAACTCTGCGATGAGAGAACCAAGGTAAACACAGGAATTGTATGAGAGTATTCTCAGAAATGTCAGTACCTGGCAGCTCCTTCCAGGCTGTGTAACAGTCCAGGCAGTTAGGGAAGAGGGTCACCCTATGAAGAGGGGTTCTCCCTGTCTCTAACTTTTTGGGAGCCTCTGATGATTTAGAGTTGGAGTCCTGGATCCTAACAGAAGCAATCACTGCACTGCGAATTCCAGGTCCAGGAGAGACAGCTGGTCGATGAGCACAGACTCCCATCGGAGAGAGGCGAGGACCATGAACAAAGGAATTGTTGCAGGTTGCTTCAGGTAGCAACTCCTCTGATAGTTTCCATCGGTCTTCCATCAAGCTACCTTCATATTGTTTTCTTCAGGACAGCTCCAGCCTTATGCGGTGCTGCACACTGAATCCTTCGAAGGTCTACCAGGATGACAGTCTTTATTTCTTCTATGGGTATTAAGATTATTCCTGGACCTCTGATTAGAAAATGATCTCAGTGAAGTCCAAATTCATCTACCACCCTGGCCCGGTATTCAACATATATGAAATACTTGAAAACTCATCATTAACTAGTTGACTGACAGGATCCTTTGTCAAAGAGATTAATACGTAGATTGTGCCTAAAAAATAAGCTGCATGATATGAGTATAAATTTGGCTCCACTTCTGTGTCCTTAGTGCCTAAGAGAGTGCCTGTCACATAATAAGAGCTCACTAGATATTTGATTAAAGTTTAGACACTCTCACCAATAGGCAATTAATCATAAGAAAAACCATGGCTGGGAGTATAATAAATTCAAAGAAATAGCACTCAGGAAAGAAAGAAGTCAATTTCCATGCAACTTCCCAGGAAACTGCCATTATCTACAATGAGGTACACACGTGCTCATCCGCAAAGGGAAGCCCTGGGACAGTGAAGGGGCCAGAGGTGCTTCAAGCTCCGTGGCTATGGATTTCCTGAGCCATGTGGTAAGTAAGCATGGGCAACATCTACAATTGCTGGCCTGTCCCAGGCAATAGAGGTTCCTTTAAATCCCATCATAGATACTGTGCCCTAAGCATTACAAAGAAGCAAAGCAGGAAAGGACTGTGGGATTTTGCTGCTTTGCCGCAACTGGCTATATCTTTAACTGTCTTGTGGTAAAACAGAATAAATGACAAACACCACAGCCTGCATCCACTTTTCTTATCCATGCTCTAAAACCGGCTTCAAGTTTCAGCGAGGGCACAGTAGGACATGGCAAAATAACTCACAGAAGCAAGAAGGGGTAACATGCAATTTGAAAGACTATGAATCACATGCCCCAAATCCCTCTAACCCCAGCTACTCTGAGTGGGAAAGATATGCCACAGTTCCTATAGTTTTCTTTATTACACATCACCTTCAGTAATTGATTTGGCAATGACTTTTGGCACTCCTTGCTTACAGCTCTGTGTGAGCCACTTGTCAAAAGTATGTCATTTTCAGAGACACCCACCAGTGCCTAGCAGACACCATTTAATTAATTAGCTAATTAACTGACTAGTCAATTTTACTCTGACTTATTGCAAATAGTATTTGCACCTTGAAAACAAGCCAAACGCTGTGAGATGGGCATGCAGGAGCTCAGCTATCAAAGATATCAAGAATGGCACTTTTGGTTAGCATCCATGTCTGTCGGAGAACAGCAATTCCATCCAGCAAAATAAGGAATGTAACCAAGCCTAGAACTGCCTACAAGGTCAAGCGTATGCTCCTTAGGCCAGCATCCATGTTTCTTCCCCAGCTGGCTCCCCACTGGCAAGCCCATTGCTTTTTTTTTTTTTTTTTTTGGAACCAGGGATTGAACTCAGAACCTTGTGCTTGCCAGGCAAGCACTTATTCCACTGAGCTATATCCCAAGCTCCAAGTCCATTGCTTTTCACTGTCCTCTCCTTGCACATACCCAGGACTCACTGCCCTCTTCAGTTTGCTTCTCTTTGATATGTCTGCTTCTCCTTATAAAAGTTCCCTCAACCACCTGAATCCTAGCTCTCCATCAGGGCCCAGCCCAAATCACTCCCACCTGCAGGGCTTTCTCCCAATGCTACTCCGTGTACAACTACACAACAGCCTTCCCTGTTTTTGAGCTCAGAGGTGTATCAACCCTTAAACCATGGAACCACTAACTGGTGACCTAGCCATATGCGATCATACACTGTTAAATTCCACTCTTTCACACAGTCACAGACAGGAGCCCACACGGTACTAGCTGTATAGAAAACAAACAAGAATGTCACCCTTTCTTCCTAATCCAAAATGCAAATAGATTCCTCTTCCACCAGAAATAGCTGTCCTTTTGGCATGCCTTTCCTGGAAAAATAAGTGAAAGAGTTTTTCTAGTAGAACTGGATATATCTGAGCTCATATATTTTCTATCTCTTGATAAAATAAATACTCCTTTTGAAAAAATATGATTAAAAAAATGAAAGAATACGATTGAGAGAAGTTAGGAATACTGACAAAACATTTACCTCACCAAAAGAAGTGGGGTTACTGCCTGATCCCTTTGAAAATAGTTCCGGGGAATCATCATGGGCAAACCTCACACCTTGAGAGCCCAGTGAAATCAAGAAACTTTGGGTGACATTAGAAACAAGAAGTGCCCTGTGCCCTGGAAAAGCCAAGGAAGAGCATTCAAATGGCATGAGACCTGATCTCCCACACCTTTGCTTCATTCTTGTTTTGTTTTGCTTTGTGAAACAGGATCTCACTGTGTAGCCCAGGCTGGGCTCAAACTCAAGTCGATCCTTGTGCCCCTCCCGAGTGCTGGGATTACAGGTGTGCACCACCGCACCCTCACATCTTTTTTTTAATTTTTAAAAAATTTAAAGCACATACATTAGCTTGGCACAAAGGAACTGAGTAATGAGCGCTACGTTAGTGGAGACCTAGCTTTTTAAAAAATACTTTTTATGTTTTCACTCTTTGAAGAGTCATTTCTATGAATAAAACTCAACCCTTAATAATGGACATGTAGACTGTTACATATATACAAACTATCTAAAAGAAAATAAACTGTAGTTCTGGAAATTGAACCCAGGATTTTACACTGAGCTATATACGAAGTTTTTTTTTTTTTTTAAGACAGTGTCTCACTAAGTTGCCCAGGTAAGACTCAAAATTGTGATTCTTTTGCCTCAGCTTTCCAAGTGCTAAGATTAAAGACATGCACATGTGAAGATAATTTTATGTAATACAGCATCCCTTGTCAATTCCCTACTATCTTCTCTATAATTTTGTATTTCCTTATTGTTTCAGTGGTATTCGGGTTTATATTCTTTTATCTAAAAAAAAAAAGACATGCACCACTGTGGCCAGCCTAAAAGAAAATTTTAAAAAATTATTTCTATTCAAAAATCTATTATCTAGTCAATAAATATTTACTGAACACCTGGTATATGTCAGGCACTCATATATAAGTTTGTTTGAAAGTTAAATAATCCCAGCACTCAAGAGGTTGAGGCAGGAGGATCACCATAAGTTCAAGGCCAACCTGCAATACACAATGAGACTCTATCTCAAAAAAACAACTATATAAAATCTGGCAAATGAAGAAGTCACACAAAGGTACACCAATCCTCAAACCACTGGTTTCTATTCAGTTGTCTTTCCTCGAACGTGATTTTTTTAAAATCCCAAATCAGGATCTTTTTCAATATATAACACATTCCCAAATACTAGCCTGTCTCAGAGAAGACAAACTAATTAAGTTACAGTGTAAACGCTTATCTACACTATCCCAATTACTCATTTTCTCAAAAAAGTCATTAAATTTCTTTTGTTAGTAAAATATTACATTCTCTTGGTTTGCACATATTTCTCAGAAATTATTGGTAAATGTCCCTGTTTTGCTATTGACCTAGCCAGAGAGAACAACCATTAGACAGAATGTTTCTTAGTGTTCAGGCCTGCTAGGGCCTGCTTTTATCTTCATAAAAGATGTGAGGAGCTTGACACCTTATAGCTGCCTCTTAATATCCACAAATTTCAAAGGAGCAGAAAATATCTTTGTTATTGTCTAGGGTGAGATAAGTCCTTAATAGCAGTTTAACTTGCTGCTTTACAAAGTACCATGTTTGGTCTCACCTTAATTTAATTTCCTTCTTTTCCCTATTGTATTATCCAATCCCTCAATTGACATATCTGCTATCTGTAATAATATCCAAGTCCCCAAAAAAGTATAAAATGGGGATTTTCCTCTATTTGTCTAAGCAGAACCTAATTAAGAAAGTAAATCTTCTGCCAGAAGTCAAATGAAAAGGGTGTGTGGCTATATACTGTGCTAGACGAGACATATCTCCAAGCCCGTCAGTCTCCCTGGGTTAGGGTCCAGTTTGCCATGGTGTGACAAAGCCTGGAGCTAAGCAGGCAGAGGGTGACAGCAGAGGAAGGGGTGATATCAATGTTCACATGAGGGTACAGAGCAGCTCCTGACTGAATGGCGATACAGCCCTTCTAAAAGTTGGTAAGCAAGGGCCCTAAGAAACTGGTAAGTACCTTTACAATTCTTTCATTTGAAATTCAAAAAGCAAACCCTGCATTTCTTTCTTGTACCAAGCCCAAATGTCATCAGCAATTGCCCTGCTGGCAACGGGAATCAACTCTTAGACTGATGCTTGGGGGTCGCCTCAGTGACACATATGACTGAATTAGAATGGAGCTGGAGTAAGGGACAGCTGGCCAAGACTGTGTGGCTTTAATAAAGACACATATTGTGCTCTGTTGCCCCCAGAAACAGCCTGGATTAGAATCAACATTAAAACAAAATTAGAATTAGATTAATAGTGTATATCTGTATGTGTTAGCCTGAACACACACTTCGAAGATAACAATATGTAAAGCAGCAACAAGCGGTGTTTTTTCTTCTGTTGTTGTTGTTGTGGATGTTGTTGCTGTTGTTGATGTATGCCTGTTTTCTTTCTTGTCCTTGGATTTTTGGTTCTTGTGTTTTCTTTTTTTTTTTTTTTTT